>ML785585.1:39537-74352 GCA_009831015.1 Picea engelmannii
TTTACTACAACACTAAGTGCTTTTGGAATTGAGCATATATAGTGCGCAACTATCTTTGAAACAAAAGACTTCCCTGGGTTGATAATTTATGTTTCACTTGGTTGTTTGAAATTAATTAAGCAATTATAGTGACCAACACCATGTGTAGGCCTATTTTGTAATGTATAAATATATGTCTAGTCTATGTAAGAAGAAGAAGAAAAGATATCTATGTGATGTGAGGATGATAAGCTAAGTGCTAAGTGCAAGTATGGTTTGTAGATGCTTTGTGCATATTGGGAGGGACTTGCAGAGCTAGGTGCAAGGTATTGTAATAGGCTATGAAGTGCTTTGTGCTATAATGCAAGGAAGGAGGATCTAGTGAGGTGCGCAGATCTCTTGTCCTAGGCGAAGTAGGGTTTTGAGGCTCTGTGCTTGTAACCAATTGATTGAAGACAATAAAGAAGAAGAGTTGGTGGACGTATCCCGAGGGTGGGGGTGAACCACATAAACACTATGTTGTTCTGCTTTGTGCTTGTCTTGGTGTGTTTATAACTTCTCTTGCTAAGTGCTTTGATAGAGATAGATAAATCTGCTTATGCTTTGTGCTAATAATGTGTAATAATGTTAGATCTTACCTATATGAAGGTGATCAGTGCTTTATCTACCAGATATAACCTACCTGTTGATGATAAAGTGCTTAAATACATCAAATCTTAGTGAATGGTGCGATGTTATGTTTTATCTGTGCAGTAGTTATTGGTTGAATATTTATGAACTATTGATGCTAATTTCTCTGTTAAGTATTATAATCACAGATCTGTGTCCCAGCTAAGGTTGCAGACACTTGAGTCCTCCAACCACCCCTGCCTCTACCTTGGGTGAGACTTCATCTGCTTCGCAGTTGTTGCCTAAAGGGATGGTATTTAGGGTTTTGTTGGTGCGTTGTTGTAGCGTTGAACCCTGGGTCTGCCCCTGTGCCAATAGTTTCCAAATATCGTATGAAAAAAAAGGTATACTTTAATCTGCATCCTTCAAGAATCTTAGGCTTAGAAAAACTTTTCCAACGTACCAAATGAGAGGCCAAGTATTCAATGTTACCTTTCCATAAGTAATTGAAGCAAAGTTTTCGAATCTAGTTGATAATATCTTTTGGGATTTTCGCCAGAATATGCCAATACAAAGGAATAACTTCAATTACAAACTTGATAAGTACCAAATGACCCCCTTGAGAGATCCACCTATTGCATTATAAATTGCTGCACCTCTCATTTCTGGTCAACAACCATTTCCAACCAAAGATACCATAGTTATTAGGCTTTAAGACATATCCAAGGTACTTAAGACAATCCTCCAACTCATGGGAAGGGAAGTTGAATAAGTTGAAAATCAAGTGGCGATTTTCCTCCTCTACACCCAGAAAAAAAATAGTTGACTTTATTACATTTATAACCATACTTGTAGCATCACAGAGCAACTCCAATATTTCCTTTATAACTTTCCCATCGAATTCCACATAAAGGAAAAAAAATAAGGACACCATCCACAAATAGTAAGTGGGAAAGAAATTCATTTCACCCCACATTTATCCCTTGGAAGTTATGTACTGATTTTTCCTCCACTAGCAAATGATTAAGACCATTTGTAACTAGGAGGAAAAAGTACGGTGATAAAGGATAACCCTACCACAACCCTTGAGATGGTTTTAAAAAAGGAGAACCTACACCATTGTTGGTCCTTGACCAAGTTTTGGAGATCCTTGGTCACGTTTGACCTCTTTTGGGACTTCGACAGGCTGGTCGAAGGCAGAGCGCAAGTCGAAGCAGATATCGCGAGATCACGACCCCTTTTTAGTGTCATTTTTGGGATTAGGTTTTATGTAACGGGTATGGGATGTTGACCCATGGTTTTACCCATGTTAAGTCCATTTTTTAATGTATAAATAGATATCTAGTCGATGTAAGTAGGGCGGCAAGTGAAGTCTAATGTTCTAGGTGCGAATAATAGTGGATGCTTTGTGCATACTATGTGTTAAGACTTGTAGAGCTAAGTGTGAGTGATTGTAAGAGGCCTATGTATAGAATGTGTAAGAAGGCTTTGTGATGTGACCTAAATCAGGGAAGGAGGACCTGACGAGGTGCACAGATCTCTTTTCCTATGCAGAGTAAGGTTTTTGGGCTTTGTGCTTGTAGAAGATTGACATAAGATAATAAATAAGAGAAGAGTTGGTGGACGTAACCCCGCACTTGGGTGAACCACGTATATCCTGTGTTATGGTTTATTTGTGCATTATATTTGTTAGATTGTTTATGTGATTAATACTTAGTGCAATAATGTATGCTTAGGTGAATATGATAGCTTAGTGCCTAATGATGTGAATAAGATGTTAGACCTCATTTGTTTCCTTATGCTAAGTGCTTCAATATGTTAGATTTGGTTGAATACTGCGCTGCTCTGTAATTAGGGTTTGGATCTACGATGTGAATAGGGGTTAATTAACGACTAATTTTAACTGCTAAGTTCTTTGTTAGAGTATTGTAATCACAAATCTATGTCCCAGCTAAGGTTGCAGACACTAGATTCCTGCAACCACGCCTTCCTCTACCTCGGGTGAGACTTCATCTGCTTCGCAGGTGTTGCCGAAAGGGCCAGTAGTTAGGGTTTTGTTTGTGTGTTGTTGAAGCGTTGAACCCTGGGTCTGTCCTTGTACCAACAAATGGTTCCGTTGCCAGGACCTGAAAATGTGATTGCTGGGAATTGAATAAAATAAAGCTCTGTGTGTAGATCTGTTTTCTTTAGTGCATAGTATTCTACTTGACTTGTGAAGCTCTGTGATGAGAAGAGAAGTTCCGATCTGAAGAAAAGAGGTAAGATCTTGAATCTTTGTGCTCTGAGAAAGGTAAGATAAGTGAAAATTTTTGTTTTGAAAGTATGGATCTAGGTATGTTTGATAAATTTTGTCCTAGCCTGAAAACTAGGGCACATCTAGAAGAAAGAAGATTTGATATGTGTAGATCTGATAGAAATAGTGAGAGATATGTTATTCCTATGCATAGAAAGAATGTTTGGACTGACAAATGGATGCAGTATCCTGGAAAGAATTTTTTGCAGGTTAGTTACTATGATCCTAGTGTGCAGTACATGAAGGGTTGGGGATCATTTAAGAGAAAGAGAGGATTGACCCTTTGTTATAGTTGCAGAATACTGGGACATCTTGCTAAGGAATTCCCTGGTAGAAGACCTAGTTGTCTTTGTTATAAAGATATGGACCATGAAGTTTTGGATTTCCCTAGAATGATTTCTAATCTTGACAGAATGAATATGGAACAAGAAAACCATGAGAAAGGCCAAGAGACTAATATTATAGCAGAACCACAGAAAGAATCAGAGACCATATTACTAAAGAAGAAGGAAACCCTGAATGATCACAGAGACACTAATCTATTAGAGATCTTAAAAGACAAAGAATGCATATAAGAAAGAATAGGAGACTACAACATAGACTGTTTCCTGGATGAGGAAACAAAGGTGAATATTATGACAGAAAGAAATTGGATTTTTTTTGGAAAACCTGCTATGATTCCCTCATTGGGAGGAATAGGATTATTTAGAGGAAATCTAATCAACCTATGTGGAATACTTACCCATACATCTATGAGTGCTCATGGAACTTTGACAGTAGAAGAATTTGAGATCGTTAAGTTTGTTGAGAACAACACCCCATTTTCTATGCTATTAGGAAAAACCTAGATTGAGAAAGATCAGATACGAAGGAAACAAGAAGAGGAGGATCTAGAACAAAAAAAGAAAGAACTAAGAGATTTTATAGCTAGAAGAATAGCACACTTATTGGAAGAACAAGAGAACTAGTCGAAACTACTAAGGACCAAGGATATGGATGTCGAAGTTGAAAGGACATAGGAAGACTAGAGACACCTGTCTGTACAAGAGAGCAGAGCACCTACCCTAGAAAGAGAAGAAGTATTACCCTTGAGTCCTATGAAAGATCCTTCACGGTGTGAATTTACTATGCCAAGAGAAGATAAGAATCAAAATGGGAAGAGGAACCAAGTAACTCAGATTACAAGAACAAAGGCTAGAAATATCAACAAGAAGAAAGAAAAATTAGAAAAATTACAAGAAGCTCCAGAAAGAAGTTCGTAGAAGGAAGGTTTCTAGAATTTGAACTTCGCCGGAATATCAGTACAACACAAAATGGTACTTCACCATGGTGAAGCAATATAACCATTGGAGGCATTATGACCATTATATTGATGCTCCCGAATGGTTAGGAGAGAAGTTATGGCATGAAAGTTATCCACTGGACCGTTATGACCATGCCATAACAGATGGAATTGCATTGAATAAAGCTTTGTGACCCGTTGAAATAAACTGTTACAACAATCTCTATTTATCCCATCGAGTGTTTCACCGAGAACACTTTTTCCAATTGTGATTACTCGATCCCACAAAGAACTAGTTGACTTTGCACAGTGATCATTGAGACCTTGCCATCCATTCTGTTACAGTGAGTATTGTTCACCAACTTGAGAGATCATATCTCGAGTGTGCATGTTGTATGAAATTGGTGTTGTAGAAAAAGTCGTCGAAGATATTCTAATAGACCTCATGGCCGAGAAGGTGATGTTCATAGGCATCCAAGCCTCATCGACATGAGGAGTGCAAGCCTCCCCGTTGACTACTCGTGGATCTGGACCATCCCGAGCTGCGACTAAGAAAAGAGCCAAGTATCGAGATGACTTGGACAATGAGAAGTTAATACCATCTATCCTTCGTGACTACATCCCACCCCTGGCATGTGTGGTGAATCGTGATAGTGTCCCGAGGGACTTCGACTACACAATCATCATTATGTACCTTCCAAAGGGGATACAAGCAATCAAACCGTAACTGGAGAGGATTCCAACTTTGAAGATCAGTGACTATAACCTAGGAGACCGCAAGAGATATGGCATGCTCGCACCTCACAAATATTTGACCAAGATGAAGGGGAAGAAGTCAAAGATCATCCCCCATCCATGGACTATGGACATCGTGAGGTCCACTATCTTAAACATGATGAAGATACCACATTTTGGAAGGCACTAGGAGGTTAACGCGTGCGTTAAGATCCCACTGTCATGCTTCCATGGAGGGTATATATGGTTAGACAGATGCATCATCATTGATACGACACTGATCCATAGGATCACTGGATTGAGCATGGAGGGATCATACTCGCAAGACTTTTATCCAGAGAAGGCTGTAGATCGCGCCTTGGCACAGAGGATTAAAGACACCTACGACGATGTAGAGAAAGGGACGCAAGGCTACAAGGTAGATTCCATTCAGAATGGCATAGTGCACCTTGCTTTCCAGTTGATTGATGGTAAGATACTCTGAAAGAATATACCCACGCAGGTCACAAGGTTTGTCGTTGACCTCACTGGAAAATGTGTGGAAGGACTCCAGATGAACTAGGCTAGTCAGTCAACTAGTTAGAATTGGATTGCCGCGAAGCTCAGGATTAGGGATATGAGTTTCATTTTAGCTGGTTGCTAATCCTCATTGCGTTTACTACTTAGGAGATGCCAAAAGGTGAGACCTTCCTTGAATTTGAGCCGTTCGAGCCACTAGCTATGAAGTTCACCACGCTCTGGTATTCGAGCGACATGGGGAGACAATGGCAGTCGAATGCAATATTCCATTCCTACTACCTTCAGTTGAAGAGGGCCATTAAGTCTTTCCATCGTATGACACCAAACACGCTAGACAGGTTCAGGCCCCTTATGAATTTCTGCGCAAATAGGAATTTTATTTATATTACTGCATGCACATATGAAAGTAAGGAAGAGATTCAGTCCTACTACAAGCTCACAAAGGAGGACCTAGAAGAAATCACTAAGGAATGGCCTATGAATTTCCTTATACCATTCGACCAGAAAACACTGTCTGATACCAACCTCATTAGAATTCCGGAGTATGATGCAACCAACAGTAACAGGAAGAAAAAGAAGGAAGATGTACAAGAAATACACAACACATTAGAAGAGACTGCATAAGGTTCACCTAGCGGAGGAGGAGACAACGAAGTGGAAAAAGAAGAAAAAGAAAGGGAAGAAGAAAAGAAGAAGCAGGGCAAAATAACACCACCTAGGAACCCCCTTGAAGGGGCAGATACATCCAAGAAAAGAAAGGTTTCCCTAACAAAACCTACAATGTGGAAGAACTCCAAAAGAAAGTAAGCCAAAGCTGCAGACTCTACTCATGGTCGATGACTTCGACTTCATTATCGCAACTGTATCTGATGCCTCAGAAGATATTTTGTAGAGAACTGAAGCCAAACAAGAAGCCATGTATGATATAATTGAGAAAGAGATGAGAGGATTACAACAATCCCTTCAATCCAGTTGTGTAGTGTCAACTGCGCCCCAGCCACCAGAAGAACCAGAGTTGGGAGATGAGCCTCCCCAACTCCACATAATAGATGATGCGACCGAAGCTCACCTTTGTTTCATGTAGGAAGAAAAAGAACGGGCCTCAATGGCCTTGAAGCAAGCACAAGAGGAAATAATAGAGAAACGCCGAGTTTTTCAACAGGAGAAGGACGTCCTTCAAACCAAGTTCAAATAAAATAAAGCACAAATCCAACAGGAGAAAGAACAACTTCTCGCAGAGAAGGTCAGAGTTAAATAAGTAGTCAATAGAGCACTTCGCTCTGTGATAGGCTTGGAGCTTATGGAAGAATACCCGGTAGTAAATCAAGTCGTGAAGCTTGTTGAAGCCATTCAACAGTTTCAACAGATGGTCACAGAACTAGAGCTACAAATAGTTCCAAGCACTCTACAGGAAGTGCGATACCAGAGAGAAGCAACTTCCTAGAGAGAAGTTGAAAGGATCAAAGCATTAGCCATAGAATGTAAATAGCTAAGAATTCATAGTGCACAGACTTATGAGCACCTTACCGAGGACCCTGAATTGAAGACATTGGAGTCGTAGCTCCAGGAAGAAAATAAGTAAGTAGGAGCAGTACAAGCATAGTTTGAAACTCCTGTCAGCAGTTGAGAGGATGAAAATATCCCAAGAATAGTGCATGGATTAGCAACAGGTCCATGCCATACAAAGCAAAGTCATGGAAGTGACCCAGAAGCTCCAACTAGTCCAAGATGCAACTTTCCTACTTTTTGAGGATATTGAAGGCCGAGGAGTATAGCTGGAACAAGTAGTCACTTCAATAGAACAATGCTTAGAGGGACCTGTGAACAAGAAATTTATTCAATATTTCATCGAGCAAGAGGCCTTGGCGCAAGAACATGTTGAAGCAGCTCAAGCCAAGATCGAGGATTTTGAGGCAAAGTTACCCAGACCAGAGTGACTCGGGACAAGTCACAGGTGAGTGTTGGGGGCCTATTGGCCCTTGACCAAGTTTTGGAGATACTTGGTCATGTTTGACCTCTTTTGGGACTTCAATAGTCTATTCGAAGGTGGAGCGCAAGTCAAAGCAGAGATTGCGGGATCTCGACCCCTTTTTAGGGTCATTTTTGGGATTAGGGTTCATGTAATGGGTATGGGATGCCGGCCCATGGTTTTACCCATGTTTAAGCCCATTTTGTAATGTATAAATATATAGCTAGGTGATTTAAGTAGGGGGAAAGTGAAGTGTAATGTGATAAGTGAGAATAGTAGTGGATTCTTTGTGCATACTATGTGTTAAGACTTGCAGAGCTAAGTGCAAGTGATTGTAAGAGGCCTGTGTATAGACCGTGTAAGAAGGCTTTGTGATGTGACCTAACTTGGGGAAGGAGGACCTGGTGATGTGCCCAAATATACTTTCCTATGAGGAGTAGTGTTTTTTTTCTCTATTCTTGTAGAAGATTGACAAAAGATAATAAAGAAGAGAAGAGTTGGTGGATGTAGCCCCACGCTGGGGTGAACCACATATATCCCGTGTTATGGTTTCTTTGTGAATTATAGTTATTATATTGTTTATGTGATTAATACTTAGTGAAATAATGTATGCTTAAGTGAATATGATATCTTAGTTCCTAATGATGTGAATAATATGTGATACCTGATCTGTTTTCTTATCCTAAGTTCTTCAATATGTTAGATCTGGTTGAATACTACACTGCTCTGTAATTAGGGTTTGTATCTATGATGTCAATAAGGGTTAATTACTAACGAATGTTAACTACTAATTTCTTTGTTATAGTATTGTAATCACAGATAAGTGTCCCATCTAAGGTTCTAGACATTCGAGTCCTACAACCACCCCTACCTCTACCTCGGGTGAGACTTTATTTGCTTCGCAGGTGCTGCTGAAAGGGATGGTATTAAGGGTTTTGTTGGTGCATTGTTGAAGCGTTGAACCCTAGGTCTACCCCTGTGCCAACAAGCATTTATAAGAACAAGAAAATAAGCAGATGTCATGCAAGACATAATTCATTTGACCAAATTAAGATAAAAAACAATATGCAGGAGAAGAATCCTAAGATAAATCCAAGAAACTCTATCATAAGCTTTTGACAAATCTATTTTAATAAAAAAAACTGTATGGCTTTATGTTTTGATTGTGTGCAGACCTTCCTGCACCAAACCAATGGCTTCGTGAATAAACCGACCTTAAATAAATCCAAACTATTCTTATGATATGATAGCGGAGAGGATTGGTTTGAGCTGAAAAACAATAATCTTTCCCATGATTTTGTATAGGAAATTGCAAAGAGTAGTAGGTCTAAAATCATCAAAGGTTGTTGGAAAATCAACCTTGGGAATAGAAAGAATAAAATATGAGTTGATTCTATTCAAGGATTTACCAAAAATGTGAATCTCTTCCATTACCTGAAGCAAATCAACATTGATGATTTCAAATAAATATTCAAAAAAATATGTTGTCCATCCATCTAGCCTCAAGATTTTATCTTTTTTAAAGCTAGATATTACCGCATGCAAATCTTCTCTACTAATGTCATGATACAGGTCTCGATTTTCCTCATCCTCAATGAGCACAAAAAGAAAGAAATGAGCTTTAAAATTTCTTCCATCTTAACCTGGGCCCATTCCTTAATTAATTATTAAAATGTTCCACACCAAGAGAAAATAGATCCAAGAAACCATGATCCTTATTACCATTTGAATCTTGCAACTCCCATATAATATTATAACTCATCCTATAATTGGAATTTTTTTGAAAAAACTTTATGTTTGGGTCCCTTGCAACAATCCAGAGGGCTTCACTCTTTAACCTACAAGCCTTTTCTTGTTACAACAAAATATTGAACCTTTGGGTTTCCAGAGACTGACAATTGTCCATTACTTCTTGAGTCCTTGCTCCCCCCTATATCAAACCATAGGAATGTTCAATATTGGAATCAATGGATTGGAGCTCATGGTCAACAACCTTCCTCCACTCGAACAAAAATAAATTGGAAACTAGCTTATGCATTTATATTTTCCTGAAAGGGAGTCTAGTTGTCAGAAACAATATTTCTAAACTCCTCCACCTTGACCCAAGAAATATTATATTTGGAATGGGTTCCTAGTTTCCGATGAGATATATGCATGGGGGGTTCACCTTGTTGACCAATACCTTATCACATTCATTCATAAAGGGGGTTTTAAAATTGTGAAAAATAGGGTCAATATATTGTAGGTATTGGGGTGGGTGTGTGGGGTACAATGGGGTTTATAGGTATTGGGGGTATAAAAAGGGGAATTTGATAAAAATAGGGGATATATAGTAAAAATAAGGTTTTTTTTATTGGAAACATGTATTGGGAGGGGGGTTTGAAAAAATGATTTTAGGAGGTATGTTTCAATACCTAGTGAAATTAGGGGTATTATTTAATATCCCATGAATGGACATGCTATATCACTAGTTCACTAAGTGGAGACCTTGTGGATATAGGTACCTAAAACCTCCACAATATCCATCAAACCATCATCCAAATTGAACTCAATGGGAAAATTAAGGAGTTTTCTCTAGGTAGGAAAACTGGATACCACTTCTTCTCACCATGGCTTGGCATATAAAATATGCAAATCCAGGTACCAATGATCCAAACATATTTTCACCGCATCCTCCTTAGCGTGAAAAATGAACCTTATCCAACCACTAGATAATAAATGAAAGATCGGGGAATAACCTAGGAGTGTAAACTAGGTTTCCTCCAACCACAAATTTAGAGAGTCAACTGACATTGTGTGGCCACAAAGCTTCCCCACAATTGCAAGCCCCTCTGACACTGCAATTTGGCTAACCATTAAGTCTTCACCTACGACCAACAATACCCCTCCTCCACAAGACTTGACCACTTTCCACTGTTTTGAACTAGAATTCCACCATGCTGGGCTTGATTCCTCCCTAGAGTCTAGCCTCATTAATTTTAATTCTTACATAACCTAAGGGAGAGATACGATCATGGATCTTCTCTGTAGAGGGAACCACCAAAGAATAAAAAACACTAGATAAAGACAAAGAGGAAACTAATGGTAAAGCACCACACGCTCCCAAAACACCTTTTGAGATCAACACTTGAGAATACACAAATCCTTGTTTGACCTCCTGAAAAGGGTATTGTTATGAATGAGAAAATATGCAAGAGAAGTATGGGATGAGATGATCCATAGGAAGAAACCCTCATAGACTCCCATCCCTAGCACAAGAGATATCCACTTCAAGATCTTGGATGAGGAAATGATTAGTAGTTAGATTAGAAAATATCAGATCCTCTAATAGTGAATCATCATATTAATCAACCAAGGGTAGATAATCATCCATCATCCCTATCCCACACCACTCTAGAACCACTTATCACCCTATCCCTACCATTCATTTAGAAACCTCCCTGATTTAACTCCCTAATTAATTTTCTTATGTTGACAAGTGCTAACCCTTATAATGATTCTTATCTTGTTCATATCTAAACATAATTCTCTGTTTCAAAAACTATTTTCCATCAGGTTATTCATTCTCAGGATACCTCAAGGGTCCTAAGTTATTACATAATGATTATTCCCTAAATCCAAAATCTTCCATCATGTTCTAAGATAGGATACTATTTCTTGATGATTTCTTACACTCGTTTGTGAAACTTCCACTCACTCACCTTAAGTATTTATCTATTACTCTTTTCTTTTCATCTAAAAATTCATGGTCACAAAGACTACAATAGGTTATCACCATTATATATATACTACTAGCATTGGGGATCAAAGTTAGAAGCTTTCCTTCCTTTCTTAAAAATATCATCAATATACTTACTTTTCCATCTTCTCATTTTAATAATAGGTTTAATGTCCTTCTACGGGTAGTTTCATACTATATTAAGGTATATTGCTTCTAGTTTTGACTTCATTTGATGTGTACATTTGGGGGAATTGTACTACTATTCTCTCAATTTCCCCACATCTTACTTGAATAGTTAGTGTTTTCTTTACTTCCTTTAGTTACCTAGGAAAATTTATCATATTATGTGATTTTATAATACTTCATATATGATGGCCTCTTCTTAACATGCATCTTCTTAATATCCATAGTTAGGTATCTAACTCTATACTATCATGCATAAGGGAAACACTTAATCATTTAGAGTCAAATTTGAATAATATATAAATCTCATATAAATGATCAATTTTGTGCCTTTGGAGTGTCTATCACATTGAACTTCTCTCTCTCTCTCTCTCTCTCTCTCAATCTATCTATATATACTATTGAAGAATTCTAAAATCACTTTTATGAGGGAGATATGGTTCATGTTTTTATTCCAATTTATATATTTCTTTCTTTCTTTCTTTCTTTCTTTTTTTCCCTTAAAGGTGGCAAAACCTATCATAATTTAATTGGAAAATAGTACCGAGGATAGTGATAAGTGACTATTATTGACTAGTGCATCCTAACTCATCACTGTAACATCCCTCTCTTGTGCACACTGCGCGAACTTATTCTTTGAGGACACTTGCTTGCAAGTGATCTAGATTATTATACTATTGGGCATTTGATTATGATTATGAAGCATTATGGATTGATGGCTTCTTATTTTGTGGTATTGACATAGACATGTGCGATTGACTCAGTTTTCCTGAGTGTGTAGGATTTTGGAACTCGAGGATGCAGAGGCAACGATGAAACCACTTGGACTTCGGATCGAGTCGCAGAGTGGACTATTGGGGTTTGATTGCTATATATATGACATTTGTGCATATGATTAGACGATATGATTATGGATATTATTTTGACATAATTCTTTGATGATGTAGGATGACAATAGCTTACCAACCAGACTCACATGTAGAGTAGAGGGGTCATGCATGATAACCAAAGACATTGAGGGAGAGGTGTGGACAACAACCCTGCCACAGCCTACCAACACTCATGTTGTGGCTCGAACTGTAGGTTAACGGTTACCTAGTTCGAGAAGACCCACGATGCCATGAGGCTCAACTGCGATAGTCACTCACGATGATTCTAAGGGGCGCACAATAAGGCAGGGAAATTATTCCTTAGAGTGATCCAGGTGGATATTGGTGGCCACCCACCTTTTTCAAATGGCTCAAAATGACTTTCTGGCAATTTTGGCAATTTACTATTTTTAGTAGGTTTTAACTTCTGGGGCCATTTTGAGGGCCCAAATGAAGGTTATTCGAGATATATGTTCTCAATGATAGCCAAAGGCATTATTTATCCCCCAAAATGAATCTAATCGAAGATACCTTTCCAACGATCTATCACACGCCTAAAATAGAGATCGTATGCAAAAGTTACGACCCCGGGAAGTTGATGTACTCACTTACCCAAACAGGACCCACATGAATTTTGGTGCTTCATCTCCTAGGGTTAGGTTTTTGGATGTTTAGGACTTTTGGCATTCCCATTTATTGTAAAAGGGCCTTCAAAGCCTCATTGTAATCATCTTCTTGCGAATGCGAGTAGCGGTCACATCTCTTCTCAGAGATAAACTGCCACCATTCTAGCGAGTCTTTCACTCTGTATTTTTATAGTCTCTCTACATTTCTTTCATTAATAGAAATCGTGTATTACTGTATATCTATGTTTATGGTTGCATCTTCGATACATTTCTGTTATATTATTGAATATATGTGATATCTCTATGCATTTCTTTATTATATCTCCAATCTCATTTCGTGCCGAAAATAATCCGTATCAGTGGTATCAGAGCAGGCTGCTCTTGATCGTTTTTTTCAGTGCATGTCCCCGACGAGGTCCGAGTATAGAAAGTTGGGTCTCGAGCTTGTCTCTCTTGAAGACAATTGCTCTCGCACACCCAAGAAACCCTCAATGGCAGAAGAAAAGAAAAACGACGGAGCAGACGATCCTATCAATCTGTTGCTTGAGCAAGCTCTCACACGACAGAGAGACGAAATGATGGAGAATTTTTCCCACATCCTTCAACACCTGCCGATAGCATCAGGCACATCTTCATCAAGCGGCCACTTTGGAGGCACCTCGCCTTTCAAGGTACAAGTTAATTTTGATATTCCTGTATTTGAATGACAGATAGATGCAGAAGCCCTAGAAAAATGGTTAACTCTGCTGGAAGGTTATTTCTCTATTCAAAATTTTTTCGACAAAGAAAAGATCACCTTTGCACTCCTTAAAGCTCTCCCTCATGTCAAACATTGGTGGGAAACTTACTGGGAGCAAAGTTCCACAGAGGAGTCTGGAATATATGGGGCTGATCCCACTTGGGATTTTTTTGTGGATGCAGTAAAAGAACAATATTACCCTGTTGGCAACTATGAGGACCAGTACATGAGATGGACCACACTGCGGAAAGAGAGGGGCCAAGCAGTTCTGGAGTTCACCAATACCTTCCATACCTTGCGCACCAAGCCGGGTATCAAAGACTCCAGGCAACATTTGGTTCTGAAATACCATGGAGCTCTACACAGATACATCCAGATTGAAATGGATTTTCTAGACATCTCATCACTTGGTGCTGCTTATCGATATGCTGTTAAAATTGAGAAGAAATTTAAGCACCAGAACAAACGAGAATTCAGGTCTGCAAATATGCAACAACCAAAGTATGAAAAAGACGGCCCTAACAAATAGTCTCCTGAAAACCAGTCCAAGACACAGGAAAAGAAGGGTCACGGGAAGAAAAAGAAGGACACTAGAAAATGGTGTGATTTCCACAAAATACCTTGGCACAACACCGATTAATGTCGCTCAAAATAGTCATTGGTGGCCGAGATCAAAGACAAGGAGCTGAACCCTGATTCAGAATCTGATTCTAAAAATACTGGTAAAGGACAGATCATTGACGCAGACCCCACTGCTATTGTCGCGACCACAACAATTCAACCAGAAGAGCCAACAGATCCTGAAGAGGGGGAGCGCCTTTTTCATTCATAGATGTGGGTGAAGGGGACCCTGCTGCATTTTATTGTTGATAGCGGAAGCCAGAAGAACCTCATCTCATCAGAGGTCATCAAACAGTTGGGATTGTCGACAACACCACACTCGTAGCCATACAACATCGGGTGGCTTCGCCAAGGATGAGATCTTCGTGTCAACCAACAATGTCGATTATCATACGACATCCAGCCCTTCAAGGACGAGGTATTATGTGATGTTGCCCCACTGGATGTCTGTTATGTTCTCTTGGGCCAACCATATATATGGAAGTGCCATGTTGTTTATGAGTCTCGACCCCGTAGTGTCATTGTTACTTTGGGGGGTCATCTCTACATAATACCATAGGTAGTTCCAACTATTGTTCCACCTAAAAAGTGTCACAAGGTAGTATCTCATACTGCAAAATTCATCTTCTTCACAATCTGTTCAAAAGGAAAACAAAAGGACACTGCAACCACTACAGCCTTTCCCCAAGCACCTTTTATCCAACAGAAGCAGGTCGACAAGGCTGTAGCAAAGTGAAAAGATTCCTTCTGCACATCATCCTCTCATGTATTGCAACTTGTTGAGCAGCCTCAACCGCAACAGGTTCGTGACAGATTTCCACAAACTGAGCAGTGCGATGTCTCCAACAAGACAAGTAGCTCACCAAGATGCAGATTCAACAAATGCTTTTCCCTCTTCCCTGGAAACTCAACGCAATAGAGACCATTTATTCCTAAGGAGGGAGGATTGATCCAGGTGGATATCGGTGGCCACCCACCTTTTTCAAATGGCTCAAAACGACTTTCTGGCAATTTTGGCAATTTACTATTTTTGGCAGGTTTTAACTTTCGAGGCCATTTTGAGGGCCCAAATGAATGTTTTTCGAGATCGAGGTTCTCAATGATAGATAAAGGCATTATTGGTCCCCCAAAATTAATCTCCTTGACGATACCTTTCCAACGAGCTATCACACGCCTAAAACGGAGATCGTATGCAAAAGTTACGACCCCGGGAAGTTGATGTACTCACTTACCCAAACGGGGCCCACATGACTTTTGGCGCTTCATCTCCTAGAGTTAGGTTTTTGGATGTTTAGGTATTTTTGCATTCCCGTTTATTACAAAGGGCCTTCAGAGCCTCATTGTAATCATATTCTTGCGAATGCGAGTAGCGGCAACATCTCTTCTCAGAGATAAGCTGCCACCATTCTAGCGAGTCTTTCACTCTGTATTTTTACAGTCTCTGTACATTTATTTCATTAATAGAAATCGTGTATTACTGTATATCTATGTTTATGGTTGCATCTCTGATACATTTATGTTATATTATTGAATATCTGCGATATCTCTGTGCATTTCTTTATTATATCTCCGATCTCATTTCGTGCCGAAAATAATCCGGATCATAGAGGCCCTTAGTCTCCCACAAGATCACCGAGCGAAGTATTGACTTCAGGGATTTTTTTATGTCTACCAAGTTAGTCAAGAGGCGAGTGGCACCCTTGGAGCACGTAGTGAGTCCTGAAAGGCACGCTGCGCAAGGGAAACATAATGAAGCGAGTGAAACCCTTAGAGCACATAGTGCGTCCTAAAGGGCACGTCACACAAGGGAAACAAAATGAGGCGAGTGGCACCCTTGGAGCACCTAGTGCGGATTGAAGGGCATGTCACATTTTTAAATAATAAATGAATAAACCTAGATGACCTTAGGACAAATAATGTGATAAGAAAGATTTAAAAACAATTTCCCTAATAAAATGTCGCCCAACCTCAAAAATTAAAATTTAGGTCTAAAGTAATACTTGTGGTAAAAATAAATAATAATGATAATCATCTTTGATCATGTGACGAGAAGGGGGTAAGAATTCAATTAATTTATAAAAATATTTGGGGGGGATAAAATTTAAAAAGGGGGAAAAAGGGAAATAATTGTTTTATCACATACGCTAATTTAAAAATTTATTAATTAAAATGGAAAAGGGGAAAAAGTTAATTTTCAATTTGAGTTTCAAATGAAAAGGGAAAGAGGGAAATCTAAAAGAATTAGGAAACTAGGAAAAAACGTGAAACATAAAAAGAAAAGGGAAACACAAGGAAAAAGCAGAAAGACTAACTTAGTAAGGTATCTAGCATTTGGGAACTTTCTAAATTAAACTCAACTAGTAATCTAGTGAGGGGGGGTAAGTCATTAAAATGTGTAAGGGAATATGGGGACACCTACGAGCGATTCTAGGAATGATTTTAGGTGCGTGAGGGAAATAGGAGTAATTAATTTATTAATGAAATTAATTTATGGTGCAATGAAGGGGATGGGTGACACTTGTACGGGGAGGATTTTTATGAATTAAATTATTGAACAATAAATTAAATGGGATTTTGGGAAATAAAGGACTTATAAACTCTATATAAAGGAGGGAGGAGAAGGATGATGGATCTCTTCTGTTATGAGTAACGTTACGCTGCAGAATTTTAGACTTGACTGACTTAGCTTGTGGGAGTTGGGAAATCCATCTCGGTGAGGAGTGGTACTCGGCCTTGCGAGGCGAGCTGGGAGCTAACTGATTCTCTGGTTTAGTGTGCGTGGCCCCTTTGTGGCTCAGGGGGCTAAGGGGGAAGAAGAGTACCCATAGAATTTTCCAGGAGGTACCGGT
This sequence comes from Picea engelmannii, assembly GCA_009831015.1. NCBI lineage: Eukaryota > Viridiplantae > Streptophyta > Pinopsida > Pinales > Pinaceae > Picea > Picea engelmannii. Next base: position 56,532 of record ML785585.1, read on the forward strand.
GAAGTCTCATCGGTCGGCAAGCGAGAGCAGCATGGAGTGCGTGAGACAACAACTTAGAGCGAGCAACTTGGGTTATAATACGCTTCCTTTATTTCTGCATGGTAGATTATTATTATACTTTACGCTTTTATCTCTGTACTTTATTGGGTAAAGAAAATGTGCATTTAACATTCCAACCGAGAACTTAATTTTCCCCGTAAGCCTTAAGCTCGTTGTTTGACATGATGCCCTTGGCTTTCGATCCCTGCATGTCGTGATTGTACTATGGTTTCATTGATTTTGTGATGAATTTGCACTTCTTACTTCTCCCTCGTCCCTAGATCATCAGTTCTCACCTAAGCAGTTAGCCAGTAGCCAGATCGACGGTAGTCACTTCAGTGTTAATAGACCTATAGATCCTAATGCCCTTCTTTTCTGTGCGTGGATGATGAGAGAAGGATGTCTTTGCCCAACCATCTAACCCCGTTGATTGTTCCTGGTTGATGGATTTCCTTGCGCCTTTTGCGAGTGAGTACTTCTGTGTTTTTAATGAATTTACTTCTGTGTTTTCAATGAATTGTCCTTTGCGTTTTTAATGAAACATTCTTTGCGATTTTTATGAAAGGACCTTTGAGTTTTTAATGAAATGTTCTCTGTATTTTTATGAAAGGACCTCTCTTTTTTTAATGAAATGTTCTTTGCATTTTATGAAAGGACCTTTGCATTTTTTTTTGATAGGGCCTCTGCGATCTCATAGATTTAAATGATGATTTTATTGGCTAATTATTGTGAAATTTCCTTTATGATGACTGTGAAATTATTTACTGCGGTTGGGTGGAACGTTGTGCACGAAAGCAACCTCTTATATTTTATTTCTATTGTGTTATTCTATTGGAACTTGACCGTGATTCTGTGTTGTGTTGATCACTGCGTTTTCCCTCTGCAATATGTTTTTTTTTATTTCTACAATGATTTTACCCAACATAACAGACGTGTTAGAACTCAACAATTGAACGTTTAAAAAAAACCACGAAATTCTTGGCAATGGATTTCCCTTCTACAAATCACTGTTTTAATGGCGAGCGCCCTCTATGGTTTAATTTATTTAATGGAAAATGCACTTCATGTTTGGTAGAAGTGACGACGATTGCATTGCGTGCCTTTAATGCAATTTGTTGGCAATTTTACCCTGGGGAAATTAACCCACTTTATTCTTTTTGATTGCATATTTACCTCTGTTGTTCAACAATTTTTTCATGGTTAAGACTACCATTGTTGTTGGTTAAGACCGTGGTTTTGCCCAAGTGTTACCTGGCAATTTTGGCAATTGCCTAGGGCTATGATTTGCCATTCTTTTGGACAACAACTGTTGCTTGCCACTGGCAAATTTTCCACTGGTTAAGACTGCCATTGTTGCTGGTTAAGGCCGCATTTTTTCCCAAGTGTTACCTGACAATTTTTCCAATTGCCCAGGGCTGTGATTTCCCATTCTTTTGGAAAACAATCCTTGCTTGTCACTGGAAAATTTACCACTGGTTAAGGATTTTCTTCGATGCCCCTTTTTAACCTTAGCGACTACCTTAAACCTCTGTGATTTTTGGCCTTTAATCTCGACAAGGATCTCTACATTCTTCACTGTGAAAACTGCATTTACTTTCTCCATGATTTGCCTCATTCCATTTTTTTTAATCTCTGCGAATTTATTGAAAATGAGAGGGACTCCGAAATTCACGTATAGGGTGAGACTGTGTTAATATGGCAACGTGTCCAGGTTTTAATATGATTCTTAGATATTTCTATGTGTGCCACTTAATGCGTATAATAATTATAATGATGGTGAATTATTGATTGAAGTATATCCAAGTACTGTTAATTTTAGCGATTTTAGTTTTTAGCCATGTAATGATTCCCGTAATCTTAATGACAACGGTTTAATGATTATTCCCGTTGATTATATTGTAGTTGAAAATAGTGTTAACCTGTTATCCTATTCAAGATTTTGTCTACAATCATAAAAAATATTAAATGTTAAAAACTAATATATTGAATTAATTGCAAAAGAGATGGTGACTTGAGGATGATATTGAAGGATCTTTTCTTTTATCCCAAAAAAATACCAATTAAATCCCAATCACTTTGAGTAGTGGCTTCTTGAATATTTCAGGAAAATAACTAATTCTTGGTTACAATTGATCTATGTATTCAATGAAACCATTTTTGTGCCTACCCCGGTTAAGATGAGTATAAACTTTAGTAACACTAAAATAATTTCAATCTAAACATCCAAAGGTTTAATTGGACACAATAGTTTAGGAAGATATTTAAATTAACTAATAATACTAGCCATCATGTACCATGTGGTTTCTCCATTACATCTTAAATATTTCACAATTGGAACGTCAACTAGACACATGTCCTTTTAGGGGTTGCTTGTAAAGTACTCTAGTTGATACCATTACAAGAGGTTGATTGATGACCTTGAATTGGTGTTTTAATCATTAAAAGTTATGATTGCTGAAGGGTATGAGACTATGCCATGATAAGAATGATAATAATTTACTATAAGTATTATTAGTTGAGACGATATAAATATGATTCATATTTTTAGGGAACTTTGATTCAATGGTGGGTTAATAGGGCTGTTAGACATAAAGGTTGTGGGCGTAATGGTTGATTATCTTGTGGAAGATTAATGGACAAGAGTTTAGTATATGCATCAAATAAAACCATTAATAGACTTTAGTTAATTGGAAATTATGTGCCTTGCACCTTAGGTCGAGCTGGAAGGGGTGATGGGTCTAGTCGATTCACCATACTGGTTTCCTTGTATGAAACAAGAATCCTTTGGTCGTTCGCTCCCCCCCCCTTTTTTAAATCGAGGGTTATCATCTTGCATCTTGTCGATCGATGTTATCCATGTGGGTGTTTTTGATCGTTGTAAGCTACTATTGGTGCTTGGGTTGAATGCCTTCTTTCATTGGGTTGCATGCCATCGAGGTTCTAGTTAACTAGCCATCAAGGTCGTTGTGTCAGAATGGGGATGTTTTCCTTTATCTCATAGGCGTGGTCATGTTGTGTCAGGTGGGTAGTCATTCCTCTCTATTGTTTTATGCATGTTGCCCAGTTTCTCTTGTACTAATGCATGGAGTCATAGTTGTTTGTCGCCTGTTATGCAGGTGTGGTGCTCACCGTCAGATGGGTTGTTTAGCTGTAATCATTGTTGTCGTCCTATTCAAAAAAAAAATTGTGTTGAGATTCACTTGTATTCGTAACGATTGGGGTTGTTACATATGGTATCAGAGTGGGTTCAACCCTGCAACTCTAGATCACCAGGCTTTCCACTGTAGTAAACCTGTGAGTATTAGTCGTTGTGTTAATTAAAAACCTTAACTTGTCCATGTGGCGATTGCATTTAGAGGACACTTCAGAGGTTCACAACGTGGTACCATGGAAGGAGGTGTGATGCCTCCAGAAGTTCCCTCACCCTTGGAGTCGAACCCCCAAGGGGAATAACAAGTCCTTGGGATGGATTCGCTTGTTGTAAGGGATGATGATGGTCTGATAAGGCCTTTCCAGGTAATGTCAAAGGGCCTTGATTCACCATCGGTACTAATATGAGGCTAGGGAAGGTGTACCCTGGAGGGTCCATAGCGTGCCCTAGCTAGTACCATTAGCATCCATCAAGAAATTGAGAGAGTGAGTTCTAGCATCCACGAGTGTCACGAAAAGTGGTTTTGTCGAGGAACGGTTGTAGAGAAAGGTGTGTGCTTCATGCTTCTCATTTATGACTTTTACCCATGATTTTGGTCGTCATGATGATGTATTGATGATGGTGTACTCAGGCTCTTCATAAGAACTTTCTCCTTAGAAAAGTTACTTTCATCTCTTCCCAGAAAACTCATTTTTGAAGAAGGTTTGCAGGCTGCTAATATATTTGGGTGCGAGAATGACCCATTCTCGCAGGCTACTTTAAGCCAGGGTGCGAACTTCTCGCACTGTGTTGAATATCCAGGGTGCGAACTCTTCCTAAAGCATGGGAAAAGATGAATTCTCGATGTTTCTAGAAGGGAATCTTCTAGAAGAATGGGTTGGAATTCAAATGGTTATCCTTGTACTAGATTCCCTGATATTTTGGGATCATTCTTATCCAAGTAACTATCTCATTCTCTCCTATATATTGAGGGAATTCTCGTGGAAAAGGTTAAGCAATATTCATTGGAGAATTGGTGAAAGAATTGTGTGAAGGACTTAGCTTGAACAACAGCTTCGAGACTCTAGCAAGTCTATCAAGAGGATTTGATCTTATTCATGCAAGGATTGAGAAAGTGTGTGTGTGTTGGAGCTAGGAGCCATTGAAAGGAATCTTGTGACATCAAGGCGATCATGTTGTAATCTTTACTTTCAATCGATATGATACAGTGGCGTGTCCCTTTCCCATAAAGCTATTTCCACTTTATTGTGTAATTCCTTGATCATAATAATAAGTTGATAGTTGAATATATTGTGCTATCTTCACTTTGGGTGGTTTGTGTTGTCTTGGTCTTGACCTCACGAGAGCACTGGAGAAAAGCGGGAGCAACAGAGACCCTAGGAAGCGATATAAAGGTATGTTACTTGTTCCTTCCTGCTAGTTAATTCAATGGTCAAAACTTAGGGAAAGAGTCATGTCCTGTCCTGTTTTGTTCTAGATCCAGGTGGATCTAGGGAGATTTGTTAGTGTCTGCACCTACCGATTAGTCCAATAACAATGACCTCCAACATGAAGGTCCACATGGTGGTATTTCAACTGAAGGGGAACACTCTTCTATGAAGAAAGATTCTCCTACCACTTTTGTACATGACTTTTGATGACGTGTCATGGGAATTGTTCGAGGAACAGTTCCAAGAGAGGTATCTTTCTGACGAATTCATTGAGCATCAGCTCAACACGTTCGATGCCTTGCGACAAGGTAGCTGCCCGGTGCCCGAGTATGAGGCCCATTTTGGAGCTGCTTTTGTATGCTCCATACCAATTTACCCAGAAACGTAAGGTCAATAAGTTTGATTTTGGCCGTATTTTTAGAATTCAGCTTCTTCTTCAAGTAGCAGTAATTTTGGACTGAAAAAAAATTGTGTTGGGTTGTGGGGAACCACATTACTAGCATTACTACCCAGAGGAAAGGGTCGGAACATCTGGATCAGCTAGACCCACTATCGTGGGAATTTTGGGAAAGGGCCATCGGATTCATGCATCGGTGAATAACCGCCAGGCAAAGCACCAATCGACTGTGTGTGAGATGCCAGGTACTATTGCCGATCATACCCTTATTATTTTGATAGATCTCGGTGTGGCCGAGAGTTTCATTTCTAGTGCAGTGCTAAAAAGGATTAAGGTAAAGGTATACGAACAGGATGAGTTTAGCTTCGTAGAGAGGGCATCGGGAGCTAAACAGAAGGTTGGAGGAAAGGTTATGGGCTATACCCTTAATTTGGGAGAGTTTGTCACTAGGGCCAACCTGTACGTCATGATCTTAGGATCGTATGATGTCATGATCAGTATGGACTGGTCGGAGTCGCATGCGGCGATACTCAACTGTAATACAAAATGGTTGATCTTGGTTGATAAAGAGGGACAAAGACACGTGATTGTAGGATAGAACCAGGGGGTTTCCCTGAGATTCATCTCTTCCTTGCAGCTGTAGAAGAGCCTGTGAAAGGGATGTAAGTTTTATGCGATCCTTGCATTAAATGAGAAGGGAGTAGCGGAAGGTATAGAACACGTTTTGGTGGTGAGAGAGTTTGCAGATGTCTTTCTAGAGGAGTTACCTAGGATTCCACCAGAGAGGGAATTGGAGTTTACCATAGACCTGAAATTGGGGACTTAATAGATAGCAAGAATGCCTTATCGGATGTCGACCCTAGAGTTACAAGATTTGAGAATGAAAATGAAGGAGTTGTTGGACCTAGGACTTATACATCCGAGTGTGTCACCATGGGGTGCTCCTGTTATTTTCATATGAAAGAAGGATGGGTCTTGGATACTCTGCATTGACTACCATCAATTGAACAAGACAACGATCAAGAATCAGTATCTGTTGTCGAGGATTGATGATATGTTCGATCAGATGAAGGGTGCGACGGTGTTCTCAAATATCAATTTGCGATCATGGTATCACCAGTTACAGATCAAGGAGGATGGCGTCCCTAAGACTGCCTTTAAGATGAGGTTTGGAAATTACAAGTTTACTGTTTTACTATTTGGACTGTCAAACGCCCCAGGGTTATTTATGAGTTTGATGAATGGGGTGTTTCACGAGTACTTGGACAAGTTCATCCAAGTATTCATTGACGATATTTTGATATACTCCCGAACGACGGAGGAGCATGATGAACACTTCCACTTGGTACTACAGTTTCTGCGAGAGCACAAATTGTATGTGAAGTTGTCCAAATGCTCGTTTTATCAATCTAGGACTCACTACTTAGGGCATGTCATCTCCAACAAAGGTATCACCATGGATCTAGCAAAGGTCGAGGCTATTATGGAATGGCCTGCGTTGACGAATGTCCCGAAAGTGGGTAGCTTCATGGGTTTAGCAGGATACTATCGACGATTTGTTGAGGGATTTTCGAAGATAGCAAATCCGATCTTGGAATTATAGAAGAAGAACAAGAAGTTTGTTGGGCTGAGAAATGCACGGAAGCATTTCAGAGGCTCAAGGAGCTGTTGACAATGACACCAATACTAAAGGTCCCAGACATGGACGCAGACTTCTTGGTATGCACTGACGCATCCAAGGAAGGATTAGGCTGAGTCTTGATTCAAGAAGATCGAGTGATCACTTACATCTCGAGGAAACTAAGAAGGCATGAGGAAAACCATGCGACACATGATTTGGATTTGTTAGCCATTGTATATGCCTTGAAGGTTTGGAGACACTACCTTGTTGGATGAAAATTTGAACTAAAGATGGACCACTGTGGACTACAACACATCTTTATGCAAAGCGACTTGAACGCGCGACAACGACGTTGGTAAGAATTCCTTAGCAAGTATGACTTTGAGATTACTTACATAAAAGGAATAGTGAACTGGGTGACCGATGCTTTGAGTCGGAGACCACGCATCTTTTCATTGTTTCCTCTTTAGAAGAATCTACATGAAAAAATTCTAACCTTACAATGCGACGATGACTAATACAAAGAGGTCGAGGATTTTATCGAACAAAACACAATGATGGTACCAATATTTGAAGGATTTACGTTGGACGACAATGGACTACTGAGATTTAAAAATCAAATTTATGTAGCACCAAATGACGAGTTGAGGAGTTTGATCCTAAATGAGGCTCACAGAGCAATGTACATGTCTCACCCAGTAGTCACGAAGATGAGGGCAGACCTTAAACCCTTATTCTTCTGGAAAGGAATGAAGGTAGACATAGTTAACTATGTGGCCAAATGTCTAGAATGTCAGTAGGTAAAGGCTGAACATAGACATTCTGCAGGATTACTACAACCACATGCTATTACAGAATCAAAATGGGAGGTTATTTCGATGGATTTCATTGTTGGATTGCCACTAACGGTAAGGAGACACGACTCGATTTTCATGGTAGTCGACACTCTGAAGAAGAGTGCTCATTTTATTCATGTGCGTATGACGTATCAGGCACCTGACATAACTAGAGTTTTCATTAGTGAGATTGGGAGGATGCATGGCATACCTAAGAGGATTATATCTGATCGAGGATCGGTGTTTACTGGACGATTTTGGACTAGTTTCCAAGAGGCCTTGGGAACCCTACTTAAATTTAGTACTGTGTATCACCTAGAGACTGACAGGAAGACCAAACGATCTAACTAGACCTTGGAAGACATTTTGCGCATGCACGTGATGGACCAACAAAAGCGTTGGGAAGAATTCTTGCCACTGGTAGAATTCACATATAATAATAGTTACCAAAGAACCATTAATATGGTGCCTTTCAATTTTCTTTATGGGAGACCATGTCAGACACATTTGAGTTGGGATCGGCTTGAGGATAGGGTCCTAATGGGACCAAAAGTGATCCAAGAATTGAAATATTAAATGAAAACTATAAAACAAAGGATCAAGGAAGCACATGATCGACAGAAGATTTATGTCGATGCACATCATGTCAACTGTAGTTACAATGTGGCGATTGAGTGTTCTTGCGGCTGAAACCACATAAGAGTTCGATCAAGTTGGGAAAAGGGGCTAAACTATCTCCTAGGTTCATGGTAACCTACAATGTTGTGGAAAGGAGAGGCCCGTGGCCTATTGACTAGCCTTGTCGATTCTTTAGGCATATGCACGATGTCTTTCACATCTCTATTTGAGACATTATGATTAATGATCCTACACATGTTTGAATTGAGCACCTTGTGGGTGTCGGATGAGGGTGAGCTCATGGCTGAGCTGATCCGCATCTTGGATCATCGCATTCGACAACCACGACATCGAACAGTAGATGAGGTCAAGGTCCAATGGGACAACTATAGTCCTCACCTGATGACCTTGGAGAACGCATATGATATGTGCCAATAGTTTCCATTTTTGTTGGATAGATAGACTTATGATACTATGATACACATTATGTCAGCACTTATATACTGTGAAACTTCAGGACGAAGTTTAGACCAAGAGGTGGTGTATGTAACATCCTGCTCTTGCGCACACTGCGTGAACTTATTCTTTGAGGACAATTGCTTGCAAGTGATCTGGATTATTATACTATTGGGCATTTGATTATGATTATGAGGCGTTATGGATTGATGGCTTCTTATTTTGCGGTATTGACATAGATAGGTGCTATTGAATCGGTTTTTCCTGAGTGTGCAGGATTTTGGACCTCGAGGATGTAGAGGCATCGATGAAACCCCTTGGACTCTGGACTGAGTCGGGGAGTGGACTATTAGGGTTTGATTGTTGTATATATGACATTTGTGCATCTGATTAGATGATATGATTATGGATATTATTCTGACATGATTCATTGATGATGCAGATTGATGATATCTTGCCAACCAGACTCACATGTGGAGTAGAGGGGTCACGCATGATAACCAGAGACGTTGAGGGAGAGGTGTGGACAACATCTCTGCCACAACCTACCAACACTCCTGTCATGGCCTGAACTGTAGGTTAATGATTACCTCTTTCAAGAAGACCCACGATGCCGTGAGGGTCGACTGCGACATTCATTCACAATGATTCTAAGGGGCACACAATAAGGAAGGGGCCTTATTCCTTAGAGGCCCTTAGTCTCCCATAAGATCACCTGGCAGAGTATTGACTCCATGGGTTTTTTATGTCTACCAAGTCAATCAAGAGGTGAGAGACACCCTTGTAGCATGTAGTGCATTCTGAAGGGCACGTCACACAAGGGAAACATAATGAGGCGAGTGGCACCCTTGGAGCACGTAGTGTGTCCTGAAGGGCATGTCGTGCAAGGGAAACAAAATGAGGCGAGTGGCACCCTTGGATCACCTAGTGCATCTTGAAGGGCACGTCGCGTTGTTAAATAATAAATGAATAAACCTAGATGGACTTAGAATGAATAACGTGATAAGAATGATTTAAAAATAATTTCCCTAATAAAATGTCGCCCAGACTTGAAAATTAAAATATGGGTCTAAAGTAATACTCGTGGTAAAAATAAATAATAATGATAATCATATTTAATCATGTGACGATAAGGGGGTAAGTAATTCAATTAATTTATAAAAATCTTTGGGGGGGATAAAATTTAAACAGGGGGAAAAAGGGGAAATAATTGTTTGATCACATATGCTAATTAAAAAATTTATTAATTAAAATGGAAAATGGGAAAAATTTAATTTTCTACACTTGCCAATTCGAGTTTTAAATGAAAAGGGAAAGAGGGAAATCTAAAATAATTAGGAAACTAGGAAAAAGCAGGAAACATAAAAAGAAAAGGGAAACACAAGGAAAAAGCATAAAAACTAACTTAGTAAGGTATCTAGTATTTAAGAACTTTCTAAATTAAACTCAACTAGTAATCTAGTGAGGGGGGGTAAGTCATTAAAATGTGTAAGGGAATATGGGGACACCTAGGAGCGATTCTAGGAATGCTTTTAGGTGGGTGAGGGAAATAGGAGCAATTAATTTATTAATGAAATTAATTTATGGTGCAATGAAGGGGATGGGTGACACTTGTACGGGGAGGATTTTTATGAATTAAATTATTGAAAAATAAATTAAATGAGATTTTGGGAAAGTAAATGACTTAGAAAATCTATATAAAGGAGGGAGGAGAAGGATGGTGGATCTCTTCTATTATGCGTAACATTACGCTGCATAATTTTAGACTTGATTGACTTAGCTTGTGGGAGTTGGGATACCCAACTCAGTGAGGAGTGGTAGCTCAGCCTTGCGAGGCGATCTGGGAGTTAGTTGATTCTCTAGTTTAGTGTGCATGACCCCTTTGCGGCTTGGGGGGGTAAGTGGGAAGAAGAGTACCTCTAGCGTTGGCTGAGAGGTACTGGTGAAGTCTCATTGGTCATCAAGCAGGAGCAACATGGAGCGCACAAGACAATGACTCAGAGCGAGCGACTTGGGTTACAATACGCTTCCTTTATTTCTGCATGGTATATTATTATTATACTTTACACTTTTATCTTTGTACTTTATTGGGTAAAGAAAATGTGGATTTAGAATTCCAACCGAGAACTTAATTTTCCCTGTAAGCCTTAAGATCATTGTTTGACATGATTCCCTTGTCTTTCGATCCCTGCATGTTGTGGCCATCCTATGGTTTCATTGATTTTGTGATGAGTTTTTTCTTCTTACTTCACCCTTGTCCCTAGCTCATCAATCCTTGCCTGAGTAGTCGGCCAATAGCCAGATCGACGGTCGTCACTTCGATGTTAATAGACCTATAGATCTTAATTCTCTACTTTTATGTGTGTCGATGATGAGCAAAGGATGTCTCTACCCAACCATATAACCCTATTGATTATTCCCGGTTGATGGATTGCATTGCGCCTTTTGCAAGTGAGTACTTCTACGTTTTTAATGAATTTACTTCTGCGTTTTCAATGAATTGTCCTTTGCATTTTTAATGAAATGTTCTCTGCAATTTTTATGAAAGGACCTTTGCATTTTTAATGAAATGTTCTCTGCGTTTTTATGAAAGGAACTCTGCATTTTTAATGAAATTTTCTCTGCATTTTTTGAAAGGACTTGTGCGTTTTTTTTTTATATGGCCTCTGTGATCTCATAGATTTAAATGATGGTTTTATCAACTAATTATTGCAAATTTTTCTTTTATAATGATTGTGAAATTATTTACTACGGTTGGGTGGAATGTTGTGCACGACAATAACCTCCTATATTTTCTTTCTGTTGTGTTATTCTATTGGAACTTAACAATGATTCTCTACTGTGTTGATCACTGCGTTTTCCCTCTGCAATACGTTTATTTATTTATTTCTACAACGATTTTACCCAACAGAACGAACGTGTTAGAACTCAACAATTGAATGTTTAAAAAAAACCACAAAATGCTTGGCAATGGATTTCTCGTCTGCAAATTACTGTTTTAATGGCGAACACCCTCTATGGTTTAATTTATTTTATGGCAAATGCACTTTGTGTTTGATAGGAGTGACGTCGATTGCATTACGTTCCTTTAATGCAATCTGTTGGTGTGTTTAACCTGGGAAAATTAACTCACTTTATTCTTTTTGATTGCATATTTACCTCTGTTGTTCAACAATTTTTCCATGGTTAAGACTGCCATTGTTGCTTGTTAAGACTGCGTTTTTGCCCAAGTGTTACCTGGCAATTTTTCCAATTTCTCAGGCTCCAATTTGCCATTCTTTTGGACAACAATCGTTGTTTGTCACTGGCAAATTTTCCATTGGTTAAAACTTCCATTGTTGTTACCTGACAATTTTTCCACATTTGTTTCCCAAGTGTTACCTGACAATTTTTCCAATTTCCCAGGGCTATGATTTGCCATTCTTTTGGACAACAATTGTTGCTTGTCACTCACAAATTTTCCACTGGTTAAGGCTATCGTTCGATGCCCCTTTTTAACCTCAACGAATTCCTTAAACCTCTACGATTTTTGGCCTTTAATATCGATGGGGATCTCTGCATTCTTCACTGTGAAAACTGCATTTACTTTCTCCACGATTGCCGCATTCCATGTTTTTTTTATCTATGCGAATTTATTGAAAATGAGAGGGACACCGAAATTGATGTACAGGGTGAGACTGTGTTAAGATGGAAGTGTGTCCAGGTTTTAATATGATTCTTAGCGATTTCTATATGTGCCAGTTAATGCATACAGTAATTATAATGATGGTGAATTATTGATTACAGTATATCCAGGTACTGTTAATTTTAGAGTCAAATTTGAATAATGTATAAATATCATATAAATGATCAATTTTGTGCCTTTGGAGTGTCTATTACATTGAACTTCTCTCTCTCTCTCTCTCTCTCTCTCTCTCTCTCTCTCTATCTATATATATATATATATATATATATATATATATATACTATTGAATAATTCTAAAATCACTTTTATGAAAGAGATATGGTTCATGTTTTTATTCCAATTTATATATTTCTTTTTTTCTTTCTTTGTTTCCCTTAAAGATAGCAAAACCTATCATAATTTAGTTGGAAAATAGTATCGAGGATAGTGATAAGTGACTACTATTGACTAATGCATCCTAACTCGTCACCCTTATTAAAAAAAAAACTACACTACCTGAAATAACCCACTAATAATATGGAACAAGACAAAATCCACATATTTTACCATTAAACAATTTACTATGTATCAATCTCAATGATATGATATAGTGTATAAAAATGTATGTAAAACACATTCAAAATGATTCATAGTTTTCTTTTACCAATTTTTAAATTCTAATATTAAACAATTTACTCAATATTAATTTTGATAATTTTGATATTTTAATCTTTGTAAAACACATTTAAATGGGTAAAAAAATTTAAATTAAACTTAAAATTGTACCAATAATTATAACTCAAAAAATAATTTAACACAGTGTCCAATTTTATTTGAAGACTTCTTATGTTAACGTTAATGTATTGAATTTTATGATTTGGTTTTCCATAGAGACTCTTCCTAAGAAGAGCAATGTGGATGGATACTTTGGTTTATCTAAATGATGCTTAGGAAGGTCTTTCACAAGGGTAGAATTTAGGTTGAAGGTATGGTATTTGTTTTTTTATAAAATTTAAATGATTTTAAAGTAAAAATGATTAAATAAATTGGAAATTTAGGTTTTTCTGTTTTGGTTTCTTAATATTTAAGAGTATTTTGATTTTCCATTCAAAATTTTTATATTATTTATTTATTTTTAATTTTTTCAAATTTTTTATTTACTTTTAATTAATTATATAATCAATTTTTAATTAATTACATTTTTTAAACTATTTATTTATTTTTAATTAATTACATAAAAAAATTCACAAAACTAAGAATATAAAGATGAAGAATATATAAATTAGATTAAAAACTTACTTGTAAAGCTTAAAAAGAATGAGTCACACCCATAACCATTATGAGTAAAGCATGAGTTGGATCACTCATTTTGAATTGTTTTGATAAATAAATCCAAGTAGAACGGATATGGATATTGGATCACTTATGTTGAAAGATACCCATCAATTTACTTGCTATTTACCATGCTTATTAAAAAGGTATAAATTTGAAACTTGGTTGGATCGATATGTTTTGAAAGAGATTAATAATGGGGTTCAAAATGGTTTCATTTGGCCCTGTTAATCACGATGCTATATTGATTAAGTTTATTAGTTTCTACTCATCTAGCAAACACCTTTTTTATTTTTATGTTGCACATGTTGATGGGCAAGGTAAGTTGTGGCATGGAATATTAGGTCACTTGAACTTTGGTAAAGTGTAACTATTGTCTAATAGACTACAATGAAGAATTAATAAACTATTGAGCATGTTATTATTCATTAACTTAAAAATTTATAAAGTAATTTTATCCCACATTTATTACAGATATGCTTTCTTATCTTTCTAACTTATATAATAGAGGTAAATGAGACTTAATAGTGTATGTTGGAGAGGTGTATGGATCTCATTTGAAATTCATACTTGGCTTATGGAGATTAGCATTTGGAATCGAGAGTGTTTTTTTGTGATAGTGATATCTCATAATTTAGGTGATCATTTGCAATGGGATTTTTTTTGTTGAGTTCATTTTTTAGTTGGTGAAAGTCTTTTTACCAAAATTTTGTTTTTTACTCTATCAAAATTTATATTTGTTTCATAAGGTAGTTTTATTCCTCATTTAAGGACCTACAAAACATAATAATTATTTCATATGAACTCGGTTTGAGTGAATAGTTTTTTGAAGTTTCCTAATTTTCCGCACAAAACCCATATTTGTAATGAACGTTGTGTAAATTTGCATCCTTTTATCAATTTGATTATATATAGCATGAAAATGAATTCTAAGGTGGTTAATGTTCCTAAATTAACTAGTTCTAACTACAATATTTGGAAATGCCAGATGATTGATGTTATGAGGGGTAAGTATCTATAACAGATCATTAAGAGTGAAATAAAAAAAATGATAGATGCAAAGGATTTGACTATATAGAAAGATCACTTTGAACAAGCTAGAAACCTTATTTGATCAAACAATACCTAATATCCTATAGATACATATTGAATTTGAGGAAAATATAATATAGGTATGGAAGATACTATCATCAATGTATGACAACATTGATGATGTCTTAGCTTATTATCTAGAGAAGAAAAATCAAGAACTAGATCCTAAAATTTTTAGAGGATCAAACAATTTCTTCCGAAAATGGAGAGTTACAATGAAAAAATAAATAAATGTGGTTCTAATTATAAATATAATGATAGACACTTATTATTTTAGCAGAGAAGAAATTTCCTCGAATCTATGATCTATTCATTCAAAATAGAAATAGAACAATTGAAATGTCTAAAGGTACTCTCAAAATTAACTTTGAAGACTTTTGCAAAGGATTAGTTTGTGAACAAGATACACTTCGATCACCAGGATAGATTATTATTGGGAAGTCACATTCGGCACATGGCAAGAAGAATGCACTCAAAGGTCATGAAAATGACACTAAATTTAATGTTCCAAGTACTCCAAATGAGGTTCCTATGATTCCAATGCAGATGATTCATAGAATAAAGAATGGAAACCATTCAAGTACTATGGAAAAAACAATCACACTGAAAATAATTGCTTTAATAGGTGTAATGAGCTTGCTAAATCCAATAAGGAAGACTCTAAATCAACACGGGTTTCTTTTACTACCTATTCTATTCAACCAAGTAAATATTCTTTCGCTTCTACAGAATGGATTTTGGATTTAGGCACCTACAATCACATCATTGGTAATTCTTCTCTATTTACATATTATGATAAAGAAAAGCATTTGGCTTAAAAAGTTTAAATTAATGATGGTAATAATATTTGAGTAATTCGGTATGGTAACTTTAATGTTCCTAATGGTGTAGTGGAACCTGTGTTTCATGCGGAAGGATTCCTATCAATTTACTTTTTTTTTTTACCATGTTTGTCAAAAATGGTAAAAATTTGATAATTAGCCTCATTGATATGTCACAAAAGACATTAATAATGAATTCATTTTTTTTTTCATTTATCTGTATTGATCATGATGCTAGTTTGTTTAAGTTTATTGGTTCTCCTCATCTAGAAAACAACAAGTTTCTATTCTTATGCTCTAAATGTTGATGAAAAAGGTAATCTATGGCATATTTTGTAGTCTGAGGGAAAGTATGAGAAGTTATTGGTAGATCCTTACACATAACAAAATATATTATAGCATCATATACAAGTAAACATGAAGACACATGGAAGCATACAAAAGTAGTGGGAGAATCATCAAATACACTTTATTACGTAGATAAAACAACCTCTCCCTCTCTCTATTACATAGCCCCCCCCACACACACATGTCATTTATTTACATGTCGGTTACAATTATTTACTACTTGGTCGGTCGACTCTAACTATCTGTTCGACCGAATTCTCTATTTGACTTCTGTAGTTGACTTGGTTGGTCAACTGATAGGTCTAGTTGGAAGATATGTGTTGGGTATGTGTTATATTCTTTGCATGTGTGTGTGTGTGGGTGTGTTAGGTTCAACAACTGCGTCTGACAATCCCTCGCACTAGTGCTTTGTTTGTGCCATGTGCGCTAGGCGCTTTCCTAGGGGGGTCCCCGGGGGGGGGTACGTATGCCCCCCCCTGGTTACACGCAACATTCAGCAACGGGCGGTAGCCTGAGGTAGCGCCCATAATTTTTTTTTTTGGGTGGTTTTTGCTATTTTTAGCGGTTTTGTAAATTAATCCTAGATTAAGGGATTAGGGTTTTGGTATCTACGGAATACCTAAAAAAATTGTATATATTGTATGGTGAATGGTGAAATTCGATATAATGAATATAAGAAAGGTTTTCCCGGTTGAGGGTTTCCGGTATAAAATCTCTGTGTACTTTGTGTATGAGCCATTTGATTAATTTCTGTCTTTCTTAAGAATCTATATGCATATCTTTATTTCGCAGGTTTAAAACTTACATGTGGTATCAGAGCTCATTTTTGGCTTCAGAGGGATGCCTTTGTTGTTGAGGGTTTGGCTCGGTCTTGATCGATCAAGTTTATCTTGGGTCTATGATAAACTTGGGTTTAGTGGGAGATTTTGCAGTGGAGATTCGAGTAAAGAAAGAGGAATGGCGAGCTCATCTAGAATCGAGATAGAGAAGTTCAATGGTAAAAAAATTGAGCTATGGAAGCTCAAGATGGAGGACCTTCTTGTAGACAAAGAACAATGGATCGATGTGGATCTTGGTACACAGCCTACTGGTACACCGTCTACTAGCACACAGGCTACTGGTACACAACCTACTAGTACACAAACTACTAGTACACCAACTACTAGTATGTCGAAGGAAGATTGGGACAAGTTGGACATAAGAGAAAGGAGTACTATTTGACTCTGCCTGGCAGATTCGGTGTTGTTGAATGTCTCAGGAGAATCTACAGCCAAGGAACTATGGGATAAGTTAGGGAATTTGTATCAATCAAAGTCCCTCGTAAATAAGTTGTTTCTTCGAAAGAAGTTGTATCATCTTAGGATGGAAGATGGAGATTCTATGACAGAACATCTAAATGCCTTTAATACTCTGGTAAGTCAACTTGGATCTGTTAATATTACGATTGCAGAAGAAGATAAGNTTTGTTATGTTCTTTGCCAGACTCTTGGGATAATATGGTTGTAGCAATAGGTAGTACCACTCAATATACATTGAAGTATGAGGATGTAGTTGCATCCTTGTTATCTGAAGAGATGAGGCAAAAAAGCATGGATGGTCACAACACAGATGCTTAATTTGTAAGAGGGCGTACCCAAGACAGGAACCCTGGTAAGCCTTCAGGATGAATATCTAAATCTATAGGTAGATCTAAGTCTCCAGGAAAATCTTTGAGGAAATGCTGGAAGTGTGGTAAAACAGGGCATTATAAGAAAGATTGCAAGTCTAAGAATGTTGAAAAACCAAAGGGATCTGATAGTACCTCTTCCACAGAGGTGAAAACCTCCACTAAAGAAGGAGGTGATGTTTACCTAGCATCTACAAGTACACATGAAGACCATGATGTATGGTTGATCAACTCAGGTGCGTCATACCATATGACTCCTCACAGGGAGTGGTTCTCTGAATATGAAAAATATGATGGTGGTGATGTATTCCTAGGAGATGACTCGACAACAAAAATCTTGGGACGTGGAA
>ML785585.1:84959-114005 GCA_009831015.1 Picea engelmannii
AAAAATTCGACACTCAAACATTCGATTTCTCTAAAAAAAGGTGATAAATTAATAATCTTCTTTGCTGAAGATTCAAAAGGAAATTAAGGTATAAGTTCCTACTCTTCTTATAGTTCAAATAAAATTTCATGAAAATTGTTTTTGAAATGAATGTGAAGGAAGTTTTTCTCATGATAATATTATCACCTGACCTAAAAATCAGAGAGGTATAAAGTTGCAACTTAAAGTGTCATGCTGATAAATTCTAAAGCCATCTCTGAAATAAAAATAAAAATGATAATAAATAAACTCGAAAGAAATCTGAACTAAAATACACAAACTTGTATAGGATCAGGGTATTTTGTGTCAGGTCCTTTGAATCCTCGATTTCGTTATCTTTTCCTATCCCCAAGTTCTTATCCACTTCAGATTTTCTTTATCCTTTCTTAGTATTCATAGAAAGAAAGAATTATACCTTGACTCTGAAAACTTAAAAACGTATCACTGAAGTAAGACCAGGCGGAAATATTTATGATTCTTTGATTTTAATTGAAAGAAAGTATGTTCAGGCTAATCCTAATAACTTTATCTCTTCTATTAGATTTTAATTTGACCAATTCTCTCAAGGTCGATCCCTAAAAATCAAAATCCCTATAAAATATCCCCTAGGCGAAGGTGTATTGAAGATTGGGAGACAATTAGTTTCAGAGTATACTTAAAAAATTATGATAGACATTGCTTGTAAAATTTTAAGTAGTTATCATCCCTTGTATGATACATACAGATTGATTGCCCCCACTTCAAAATATTAAAATATAAGGAATATGGTGAAAGGAAATTCATAATTTGGTTCCCCCATCTAGTCCAAGACAAATGGTGAAAAAAAATTCAAAATTCGATTGCCCCCATTTCGTCCAAAAGAGATGATGAAAGGAAATTCATGTAATGATTTGCCTCATCTCAACAAAATGCAAAAATGATAATTAAAGTGGTGAAAGGAAATTCAGTGGGAGAAGTAGATAGCTTCACCGGGGTACTGAACAAGATCACTGGCAGTGAAGCAATATCTATGATATCTATAAGGTTGTCATACATAACCATATAAAATACTATGTCATCTAGTCCTCTTTCTAGTGATATTTACATCCTGAACCAACTAGGTATTCCTTAAATAAACATGTTCCATCTGCTTAAACTTGAAGTGAACAAAGCTGGTCGAAGCTGATATTTTAGTTTAAATTATTTTGATTAGATTAAACAATTCTGAAATCAATTTTAATAAAAATATTTTTTTAATAGCCTAACTTGAGATCGATCATTAAGTATGTTTTGAAGATTTTTGGACTTGGTTAGTTTCATTTTCATATGAATGATCAATTCTTAAATAAAACAGGAAAGTGTTTTTCAAAAATAAGTAATGACTCCATTTACCCAATAAAGGCACTTGGTCTACTGTTCTCTCATGCCTCAAAGGGAGCCACAATCCCTATATGGAGCCTATGTTGGAACACATTTAATTTTGAGATTTTAAGCTTTAGATTTTGCCTCTTAGAAATCAAATTTTCACCCAAAAAGAAAAAGAAACTTAGAGATTCGCCTTTTAAATTTAAAAGATAAATTCACCACTTATTGAAAAGTCTCTTACGATATCCACCATCGATTAGCTACTCTAATTTTATCGAACAATCTTAATGATCTCTGAACTGTAGAAGCTGCTTGAGTTTTAAAGAAAGTCTCCAACGTTCTCTTCGGAGCTTATTTCTTTTGGTATTCCAGCAAGTCTAAATAATGAAATCCCTGAACATCGAAGAGATGAAGTAATTAAGGCTAATTCAAGGTTTAAAACATGATAAAGTAAAACACAAAAGTGAGTAATAGGAGATTAACTTCTCCATGAATTTTACCTTAGGGAGATTTATACCCTAATTGTACCCAACACTCATGAATGTCAGAGTATTAACAATATGTATGATTGGATAAAGTTAACAATTTGAATTGTGATTAGCATTTTTTATTTAGTGAAGAACTTACAGACTTCTCTTGTTACAGGCAGGCTAATCTTATTTCCTCAAGGATTATGGTGCCGCGAAAAGTTGCAAGAAAACTTGATAGATCATATTTCAAATTCTAGTGGAACGATAAATCAGTTCAGAAGCTAGATAAACTAAGAAAAGGACCAAATATAATAGGGAAGGGGCTAAATAGAAAGAAAAGGGAGCACATAATCTCTGACGTGCTAAGTCTCCGAAGTACAGGATCTCCTGTTGCATTTCCTTTTGATTTCAACGACTGAGATTTACTTCGGAGCTCCGGGTCTTTGGGAGTTCTTTACTCAGTACTTCTTTCCTCCTTCCAAAGTACAAAATAGTCAAATATGGAGATCGTCTAACATGTGTCCCCTGCTTAGATCGATGGATAGGAATTGCACGAAATTTGCTCTATTTTCTCTACATATGACCAAGAGTTGTGACCTCAGCTTAACCTTTGGGCTCTTATTTCACTTTGCAATATATGACGAATTATCTTTCTCTTTCCTATATCAACGAATGAGAGAGATTGCGGGGTGTGAAGTTTCACAAGGTTTAATTTCGAGAGGCGGTCCCATAGTTTAAACAACAGTTTTCTCTCAGGGTTTCGTGTCATCACTAGATGCATTGTAGGGAGAAAAGCGGGCTACCTCAAATTGCACCCCCACAAAATAGAGAACTCGTCACACTTTCATAGCCTCTCACCCATCGCCACCTATCTCCCACTCTTACTACACGTCACCTCTCGATAGATGCACCACCTTCCCATAACGAGCTCGTGTTGAGATAACATTCCAATCGCCATCGCCACAACTTCAACAACAATTATTTACGCCAGTAAACTCATTGCAGGTAACATATGACTCAAGACACAGTCAACAACAAATACCAACTACGTAGCATAAGTCAAATATAGATCATCAACAGATGAAATCAAATTAAATCCAACTAAATTTTAAAGATTCCTATGATTAACATTCATAACCGAAACGTTTCTTCCAAAGATCATTGTAATCAGTTTCGAACTGAAACATTTCTTTCAGAGATCATTGTAATCGGTTTCAAACCGAAACATAACTTTCAGAGATCATTCTAATCAGTTTCAAAACAAAAGAACTCATCTGGTATAAATATTAGGAGTTATGGGATTGTAATGTAGTCTTTTCAGCAATACATTTGACATAAGCAAAGAGATTCTATATCTCGTTATGTTAAATTCTATCTTTTTCCCGTGTCCTATTTATGAAGTTTTCATTACTTCTCTTTCTTCTACTCCTTTTATTTAACTTGTAATAGTTACAATTCAGTGAGACTTCTGTTGTGACTAATTAAGAGAATTCTTTCAAGTGTAATTTTTCCTCTTTTCTGTTGTGAGTAGAACAAGACCTGCATTTTAATTGTTTTGACTTATTTACAAGTTATATTTGTTCATATCCTTTACTTTGTCTTGCTATGAGTGATACAAGACCTATGTCCAGATATTTGAAATCGTTGTCATTCTTCTATCGAAAGGAAGACCAGATTTATCAGAATTGGATACCTAGTTTTTTATTTCAGGTTTGTCTATCTCTTATCTTCTATCCATCCTTATGATTTTAAATGGATTTAACAGATGAGGTCATGCCTCTTTATTTCTGTTTTTTAATGGTTGAAAGGTTCTTTCAAATCTAGTTCTAGAAGCCTCCAATAACTGATCAATCACCCATTATTATCTTTTTCAAAATATTCTAAGGCTTGGCTCTGTTAAAACCTAGATTCAACTCTTGCAACAACAAACTACTTGATCATGGGGTTTTTTCTAGCTGCTTTATCTTCCCATTTGTTTCTTCAAGGATTTTCCATTCATGCAACTTTACGTTTGGTGGAAGAGGTATTTCTTTTTATTTTCACATGTGATTCTTCTATCCCTTCAACGATTAACTATGGAGTCCTTGATTGGTGGCTAGTGGTTGGGAAGTTTGACTCAAATACTTTGAATAACTAGAAATTATGTCGATATGTCGATGTGGCCCCTGAAGATTCTATTGGTTGTTGTGGAAACCCTTCAATTTTTTTTGATAGATGCTCGATGATGTTTGCTTCAAGTGTTGTGAGAACATTTTCCATTCTTCGATAGAGTACTTTGGCTTGATCCCTATTAAATTCAAGTTTAAAAAAAAGCCTATTTTTTTTGCCAAAGAAGCTTCCTGTATTGTAATCGACTCTGGGTGAAAGATTTGTTCAACTTCTTGAGTTTGCTCTTTAACTTGGTCAAGGTGTTTGATGGATTTTTCAGTTGCCATTTGATCTTTTCTTGCTTATTTTAGCCACTCCTTCTCTTTCTTAGATAATTGTTCCCCTAATACCTTTTCTTTTGCAATGTGATTCGAGTTGGCCACTTTTCATTTTGGGTCGGTGGTGAGCACTCTTGCTGTTCTCAAGTTGACAATTATAGTCTTTTGTGCTTTAAATTTGTTGTAAGTGAGGGAAAAATAGGATGGCCAATTACTGAGTATTGTGTTTAGGGTGGCTTCCTGTGAGGTATCCACTTCCATTTGTTGTTGCACCTCTTTGAATTTCCATACTCAGATTGAAGGATTGTTGATGTTTTCTAGACCATTATATCTTGATTGTTTCTGACTGTTTGAGAGTGTAGTTGTTTAATTTATTTGTTTTCTCACTTAAGGTGATGGATTTCTAGTTGATTGTTTGCAACTATGTTGATGACTTCTTTGACCGACCCTTTTATTATTGAGAATGGGTCTATTCCTTCTGTCGACTATTCTATAAGTAATTTTTCTTTGGCGAGCAACACACATTTATGAAGTATTTTTTTCTTCTTATTTCTCCATGCTATGAGTTGACCACCATATTTCATGGCCTTCTTCCATTCGTTAGTCTCTTCTTTTATGAATTCATTGTATAGGTCAAGCATCTTCTCATTAGATGCTACTATTGGGTCAAACATTGCTTTTGTAGTCAGTTATATGGACCCAAACAACTTAAAATATGTGAAAGTAATTTTTTTGAAGTACTATCCTTCTTATGGATTGTATTCTTTTTCTTCTTCTTCTTCATTATCTTTTCCACATTTTGTTGTTCTTGATTTTTTCTAGTCTCCTTTTTTGGTTCTTTATTCATGTCATTTCCTTTATTTAGTTGATCACCATTTCCCAGATTCTCTTCATTATTTTCTCTTGTTTCTTGCTGTGTGTCGAGGTCATTCTTGTCATCCTTTCTTGATTGCTGCTGCTGGGAGGAGAGTTTGAAATGGTTTCCTCAGATGATACCTATCGAATCCCTTTCTTTGATTTATTTTTAAGCTTCATTGCCTCCTTTGTTGTTCTTTCTTCAATTACTGGCGTGGGGTCAATTGGGGGAAACTCCCTTGTGAGGTTGACTGTGGTTGCTTTAGTTTTCTACCACTTGGGAATAGGTTTTCTGTCAAGGTCATATCTACTTGTATTCGGTCAATGTGTTGTAAAATTATTTGTTGTGGGTGGGAAATCCCCCTACGGATTAACATTAAGGGTTTTGTAATGCATGTAGAAATGACCTAAAGTATCCTACTTTTTACCATCATCCCAATCATAAACCCCATTATTCATATGCAAATACCAAGTTAAAAAGATCAATTTACTGTACCTTAGTTTCTGTGTTTGATGTCGATCCTTTATCGTTTGGTCACTCCTTGACTGCAAATCTCCTCCCAATGTTGACCTACATCCATAAAAAGAAAAACAAAGAAATCTGCATGCATATGATCTATGAACTAATGGGTTAGATATTTTATCAAAATATAATCAAATTTAAACATTGAAAATCTCATATGGCGGGCCGGGAAAAGTACTTCTTTTTATTAATTTCACAAGAGTAACCTTACAATAGTGAGATTGGCCACTGCTCCTTGAATTTGGTCCCGAGCTCCTCTTCACCTATGCTCCAACTGCTTTTGTATATGCTTCTCTTCACACACTAGTTGCAAAAGGTTAGGACAAAGAGAATGCAAAATCGGGTAGAGTTTCTTTACAATTATTTTCCTCCTCTCAAATGGGACCCCTACCCCTTCTTTTATAGTCTAGAAAAGGCTAGGTATTTGGATGAGTGACCGGATGTGGGAGGTCAAACGGTTTAGGTAACTTACCCAAAACTGTGAGTTCTATCTGCAACTTTCCCTTTTTCATGCTTTTGTAGGTATACACATGCTATAGTGGGCTAGCCAGTGTATACATGCATGCAGTAGTGGAGCAGGGCACGTGTGCCTTAAAAAAGGGTGTTTTTAAGAAGAGTTGTTTAGTAGTGGCTTGGAAAAAGATGTAAAATGAGATGTCCTGATGCCAGGTAAGCATATCTGGTGAAAATTAGGGTTATAACAGATGCCCCCTAATGTGTGAGGTCAGAAGAGAATCTGATGGCTGAAATACATTATCAATCTTCACCAACATACGAAACAAGTGAGCCCAGGGACTAGAGTTCGAGAGGTGCCATTTGCAAAATAACAATTGTCTCACTGAGGCGGGCATACCCATGCTTGGAATGAAATAAAATCATGGCTACCAATCAAATACACTGTATATCCATGTCATATAACTATATAAAGTGTAGTCACGAGCAATACACAACAGATCTACATCTCGAAATAAAAAAGATATACATGTATAGTATCCATGTTCAAGAAGATAATAAGGCTTGATGGCTAGAGATGAGGCCTTCAGAGCTCGATCAACAGCTTCAAAATCTTCACAACTCGGGTAGGAGTGTAATATGAGTGTACAAATTCACTACCCAGAGGTCTTCGATGGCTTTTCAAGAATGGACTAGAGGATTTTGATGATCGAGATGAGGGCTTCATGGATTTCAAACAAAGACTTGATTGGGCTTTCGGGATGGTCGGGCATGAGGGCAAGAGAAAATCTGCAGAGGAGCCGACTCAAGATTGGTAATAACTTCCCTTGGACAATAGCATGACAAAAGATGAGACTCAGGTAGCACGATGTTGACATAAGTTCACAATGCATGAGGCAACACAAACTCTCCATATGTTTGGAAGAATAACCAAACAGAGGAGGACACAACTCTATGTAGTGAGAACAACTTCCTAAGGTCATATTAAATCCCAGGGCTTGACGAAAAAACAAATAATATGCTTTGTCCAAGGGTGACTCATTGTGTTTCCAACAAAAAGAAATACTTTTCCCTTCCTCTTTTTGGGGTATATATATATTTTTTGTCTTTTTCAATAATTGTGGAAAGCTTGAAAAAGAATAAAAGAATGCTATGTTACAAGGGAGGATCAAGTGTCGCAGACATACTAAGTCCAAGCACAAGGAACATATTGGGGTCCTATAATCATAGCAACTTGATTCTTCAGCTGCTTATTTGGCGTTGCTCCCATGATGAAGACATCTGTCTTACTAGGCTCAGTTGATTCCTTTTCCCCTCCATCCATTTCGCCTAATCCTTCATCACCCTGTTGCATCCTTCATCCACCACTGCATCCTCACTTCCTTGTCCTTCACTTATGCTCCCCTTCACCATCTTCATCCCTACATTTGCAATAAACCACCTTAGGACAAAAACATTAGGTTAGTAGTTATATTAAACTTGTTAATAATAAATTAATTATTAATTAATTAATTAATAATTAATAACTAAGTTAGTTTGGGTAAAGTTAATACTTAAGTTAGTTTATTAAGTTAAAACATTAACCAAGAAATTAAACTATTAAACATATAAATTAAAAAACACAAAACATAAATATAATAAAACAAATTACTAAACTATATACTTAAAACATAAATTAAAAAATTAAACATTTAACAATTCTAAAAAACAAAATATTAAAATAAAACCAAAAATAAAATGAGACGTAAATAAAAAAACGTAATTTAATAATAAAAACACATATATTAAAAATAAACTTGATAAAACAAAATAATAATATAAAACATTAATTGAAAAAACAAATTAAAACACGTAATAAATAAAACAAAAAAGTTAAAATGTAATAAAACATTAAAACAAAATAAAAACTAAAAAAAAACAAAAAGGCAAAGAAAAACACATAAAAAGAAACACATAATAAAAATTTAAATAAAAAACAAAAACAATAAAATAAAAGTCACATCATTCCCCCCTCCTGCAACTTCATATGCACACATCCCCAAAAATTAATCTACGCTCCCAATCTTATTGGACCCCCTCCCCCCTGTGCTTTTTGAACTTTAACGGAGGGGGGGGGGTCTGATAAGTGATATTGGGAGGGATACTTGTCACCTCCAAGTGATTTCGGACCCCCCCCTCCCAATACCACTTACCACCTCAGGGGGGGTCCAAAATACCACCTTTCCCCAAAAAACTGCCCTCCCCCCAAAACTCAAAACCGCCATTTTTTCCATTTTGACCAATTTTTTTTTGGGAAGGATTCCAGGAAAACAAAAACGAATTTTTAAAAATCGACAGAGTTTTTCTCCATAACGGGCTGAAGAACAAAAACCTCTCTCCATTTTTGCACATGTTCCATGAGCAGGGAGAATATAAGCCATATTAGAGCCCCATTTTTCCAGTTTTTCATTTTTTTGTTACAGTCCTGATTTTGTGGGAGCTGTTTCGATGAGATGGAGGCGAATTTGGTGAAACAAAAGAAGGTTTTTGTATAGAACATGCCCATCTACAATAAAATCCTTTATTTTTTTTCCCATGTGTTAGAATTGAATAGAAACATATGTTTGTACGGACCCCCTTTTTTGCAGAATTTCAGCCTATTTTTTATGGAGGACAGTTCAGGATTTTCAACGATTTTACTTCTATTTTTGGCCGAGGTGGTTGAATTCAACCTCCTGAGCATGGGGAGATTTGGTTTTATATATTTTAATAAGTAAAATGTGCAGGGGTTGATGATTGAGCTCTGGATTCATGCCCCATATGGGATACATTGTAATTTTCTAGATGACTTTCTAGAAATAAAAATTGTATCTGCAGGATTCTTGTGATAGACTCCCTAGTGATGTTTTTACCTGAGTAACTGTTTTCTTACTCTATTAATCCATTCATGTTTTTACTTGATCTAATCATTGAAAGAAAGATTAAGAACAAAACTTGTTTTTTGCACTCTGTTTCTGGTCTTTTAATGATCTGCATGTTTTCGTCTGGAGTTGAGCATAGGAATTCTTAGCTGCTCCTCTGCTTGATGGATTTTCCCTTCTTTTCCTTTCCTCCACTTGCATTTAATTCTATCTGATCCAATAGTCTTTCTATCCTGACCTGTGGATACAATCTTTTACATCTGAGATAGATCCATTTTCAGAAAGGTAGACCCAATGGCCCAATGAAAATTCAAGTTTTCAATTTTCCAAACATACCAAATCCAAAACAAATCCTATGTTCTACATAGCTAGGCTAATATCTATTCAAACAAATATATATCAAACAAAGAGATCCCTCTCTGAGTCTTGGAGGGATAGATCCAATACTTGAAGTGGTTTTGATTTTTCCTCTGTGACTGCCTCCACATCCTTGGGAAAATTACAAAGTGATAATAGAATGGTGACCATACTGGGGAACCTTTCCCCAGCAGTACACTTCAAAGTTCCATATCTGATCACTGATGGTGGACAGTGACTAGACACAAGAAGGCTAAAATATTTCACCTGGTGACTCCAATCATCTCCAGACAGTGCAAACTCAAAGACTCCATTGGAGGAAGAACCTGAAGCATGATCAAGTAGCCTAGACAGATCAGGTACTCAAGCCCAAATTGCATTCAAGACATCTTTAGTTTTATATTTAATTATGTTCTATCTTATTCTAAGCCTGATCAAAAGTACATTGTTGAAGATTGCATTGACCACCTACTAATTGATGAGCCTCAAGAGACCAGATCCCCAATTGTAAATCATGTACATACTCATACACCTATGCACAACCCAGATGCACCTGTAGAAATCCTAGTGAGACATAAGACTCCTGATTTATCTCCTACTCTTGCTAAACCTCTAGATGGTTGTAAGCCTCTTGCTTCACCTCCTGTACCTGCCAAAATTCCAGATAGATACAAGCCCCTGGATTTTCCTCCTATCCTCCATGACCTCCCTACAAATTACACCAATAATTTTCCTAGGTTTGATGGAGAGAATGCCATTATTACTGCTGAAAAACACATCAAGAGGTTTGAAGATTTCCTTGACCTTTATGAGGTTGAATATGATGACCAGGGATGATTTTAAGGATGGAAATTTATTTTAAAATGTAGAAGCCTTGACAAATATTACTAATCCTTCATATGTCAACTATAAATGTTTGGCAATATTTTTGTAAAAATATTCAAATTTCTAAGTATTTTATATAGTTTTTATAAACTTTTGGCGATTTTTAAGGTAAAATAATTTTATCCTATATAATTTGGGTGAATCATTTTTAAAATAGCGAATCTCATTTTTGGAAAAACCATGGAAAATTAGCCCATGAGCAAAATTTAGCCCCTAAAATAATCCTTGATGATGTCTATATTAGGATGTTTGCCTTGTATTTGTAAGGTAAAGTAAAAAATTGGTTTAAAAACCTTCCAGCTGCAAGCATAAAATTTTTTCATCAATTCATGCAAGTTTTCTTAGATAGGTGGGTGATCATGGGAAATGTTTTCCTCATCCTAGAAGAGTATGACCACTTGAAAAGAAATCCAAGAGAGATGGTACAACAATTCTCAACCAGATTCAATAAGGTATATCATGCAATTCCTACTGATATAAGGCCATCCCCAGGATCAACTCACTTGCATTACCCAGATGCCTTCGATCTTGAGATGACATTCTAGTTAAGAGAAACGAACACTACAAGCCTTGAAGAAATGCAAATGGTTGCAGTTGATGTGGAAGCTAACCTGCTGAACTAAAAGGCAAAGTTAAAGGTAGAATATAAAGATAGAATAGAAGAGTAACGAATGACATCTTCACAAGTGAAACTAGATGTTTTGGCAAACACTGTGAGAGAGATGATGTAGAGGATTAGTAGAAAAGATGAAATTGTTGTTCAAAGACCACATGTACCAAAAGTTCCAGAACAAACAAGGATCCATGTCCCCAAACACTTTGCAGCCCATCCTTGGTACCATGGTTTGGATAATGATTCTTTCATGTATTCAATTCACAATAAAGTCAAAGATGAAGTTCAAAATCAGAAGATGGAGGAAGATTCTTCTGATACGATATGCATGTTCAATGACATTTCATCCATGGCTGATTCACCCAATCTTGATTGGTACAATGATGATTATACCACATTGGATTTTTCAAAGAAATCAACCACATATGATTGATAGGAAAAAGATCATTTGCAATCCCAGCAGGACAATCAATCTATACATGGAAATTATGACAATAATGACCAAAGTGCAGAAAATATCAGGGTAAGTGGACAGACTTTACCCTTATGCTTCTCTTCTTTTAAATTTTTGAAGGAAATTTCTGAACAAGTGATAAATTTCAAAGAAGGTAAATCTTTTGATGAGATAGTGAAGGATGTTAGTGTTGAGAAAGAGGCTATTTCAGATCCATGATTACAATATCCAAGTTTCTCTGATTTTCGAAGTTTAGGGGAAAATTCAGAGCCCAAAAAAGAATTTGAAAAACTGGAATGTAACTCTATACCATTAGATTATAATTCATTTCAAATCTTGAAGGAAGAAAGTGCAGAAAATTTTCAGGAAAATGCAAACTTCCTTCCCCTATGTTTTGCCTCACTCCTGAGGAAACATTGCAAGAAGATTGTAAACAGTAAGAAAGAGGAATGTTCTAATGTAGCAGTTGAGGAGAACAAGGATGATACGGAAGCTGATCCAGAAGTACAGCCCATGAATCTTTTTGAAGGCCAAATCTTAGATGAAATCCTGAAGCTTGAGACAGGGGATGAGATGATCTATTTTGATTCACTGCCTTTATGCTTTAATTCTTTTCAGATTTTGAGAGGGAATCTTGGTCAGATTTTGGTTGACGATCACAGTGTAAGCCATGAAATTCCAGTAGAACAAATTCCATAGTCATCTAAAATATTTTATGACCCTATAGCTGATGTGTTGGATGACTTGTGTTGTCAAAGCCATTTTCCATCATCCAACTATGGGATGAAAAGTTGTTATGATATTGACATGATCAGGTAGTCAACTACAAGGGTGTGTTCAGCATAAGCATCATTTCATAACCCATAAAAAAAGTTGTAGCCATGTCAAGAAGTGCATGAGGATGCAAATAACATAAATATAGTACCAAATCATGACGCTGAATTGGTTGAATTTGAACATCAGGAGATAGGTCATGTTTATCATGATCTTGTAGCTGTTTATATGGAGGAGATTTTGTTTTCAGAATACCCATTGATTTTCAAAGTCTATGGAATTGTCCACAGACCCAGGGCTTTTTGTTGTAAAGATTAGGTTGGAAATCAATATGTGTTGCCCATGCAAGTTCTATTTATGATATTGATTGAAAACATTGGAAGAACAAAGTTATTAGATGAGCTGCTTGACTGGATGCACTGGCATTATTGTATCATTTAAAACCAAAAAATTATCAGTAGTGTAGGGTAGGTAGCAGTTTTGAATAAGCTCAACCATTTGAGCATCATTTTCGACATTGTATATTTTCCAGCAGAGTTTGCAGTTGATAATATCTAGTTCAGTGTCCATTCAAATCTGAGCCTGTTCGAAGATTGTAGCTACAATGACTCCATGTCCCAATGAATAAAGCATTGGTCTGGATGTTCATAGGTCTGAGATTCTTGACACCTCCTCAAAAGATACCATCCCCAGGTGGAGCCTATGTTCGGGTCCTATAATCATAGCAACTTGATTCTTCAGCTACTTATTTGGCGTTTCTCCCGTGATGAAGACATCTGTCTTATTGGGCTTGGTTGATTCCTTTTCCCCTCCATCCATTTCACCTGATCCTTCATCACCCTACTGCATTCTTCATCCACTGCTGAGCCCTCACTCCCTTGTCCTTCACTTCTGCTCTCCTTCGCTATCTTCGTCCCTACATTTGCAATAAACCACCTTAGCACAAAAACATTAGGTTAGTAGTTAGATTAGACTTGTTAATAATAAATGAATTATTAATTAATTAATAATTAATAACTAAGTTAGTTTGGGTAAAGTTAATACTTAAGTTAGTTTATTAAGTTAAAAAATTAACTAAGAAATTAAACTATTAAACATATAAATTAAAAAACACAAAACATAAATATAATAAAACAAATAACTAAACTATATACTTAAAACATAAATAAAAAAATAAAACATTCAACAATTCTAAAAAACAAAATATTAAAATAAAACCAAAAATAAAATGAGACGTAAATAAAAAAAATGTAATTTAATAATAAAAACATATATTTTAAAAATAAACTTGATAAAACAAAACAATAATATAAAACATTAATTGAAAAAAAAAATTAAAACACGTAATAAATAAAACAAAAAAGTTAAAGCGTAATAAAACGTTAAAACAAAAAAAAAAGGAAAAGAAAAACACATAAAAAGAAAAACATAAATAACAAACAAAAACAATAAAATAAAAGTCACATCATTCCCCCCTCCCGCAACTTCATATGCACACATCCCCAAAAATTAATATACACTCCCAATATTATCGGACCCCCCTAGTGCTTTTCAAACTTTAACGGAGGGGGGGTCCAATAAGTGGTATTGGGAGGGACACTTTTCACCTCCAGGTGATTTTAGATCCCCCCTCCTGATACCACATACCACCACAGGGGGGGTCCAGAATACCACCTTTCCCCAAAATAACCGCCCTCCCCCAAAAACTCAAAACCCCCATTTTTTCCATTTTGACCAGTTTTTTTCCGGGAATGATTCCAGGAAAACGGAAATGAATTTTTAAGAAATAAGAGAGTTT
This sequence comes from Picea engelmannii, assembly GCA_009831015.1. Classification (NCBI taxonomy): domain Eukaryota; kingdom Viridiplantae; phylum Streptophyta; class Pinopsida; order Pinales; family Pinaceae; genus Picea; species Picea engelmannii. Next base: position 98,851 of record ML785585.1, read on the forward strand.
TTTCTCCGTAACAGGATGGAGAACAAAAACCTCTCTCATTTTTTTCACAGGTTCCATGAGAAAGGATAATGGAAGCCATCTTAGAGCCCCATTTTTCCATTTTTTCATTTTTCTGTTACAGTCCTGATTTTGCAGGAGCTGTTTCGGCGAGATGGAGGTGAATTTGGTGAAACCAAAGGAATTTTTTGTCCAGAACATGCCTGTATACAATAAAATCCTTCATGTTTTTCCCATGTGTCATAATTGAAGAGAAAAATATGTCTGTGCGGACCCATGTTTTGCATAAATTCGACTCATTTTTTATGGAGGACAGTTCAAGATTTTCAATGACTTTACTTCTATTTTTGGCCTAGGTGGTTGCATTCGACCTCCTAATCTTGGGGAGAGTTAGTTTTATATATTGTAATAAGTAAAATGTGCAGGGTTGATGATTGAGCTCTGGATTCATGCCCCACAGGGGATACATTGTAATTTTCTAGATGACTTTCTAGAAATAAAAATTGTATCTGCAGGATTCTTGTGAGAGACTCCCTGGTGATGTTTTTATCTGAGTAACTGTTTTATTACTCTATTAATCCATTCATGTTTTTCCCTGATATAATCATCAAAAGAAATATTAAGAACAAAACTTGTTTTCTGCACTCTATTTCTGGTCTTTTAATGATCTGCATGTTTTTGTCTGAAGTTGAACATAAGAATTCTTAGTTGCTCCTTTGCTTGATGGATTTTCCCTTCTTTTCCTTTCCTCCACTTGCATTTAATTCAATTTGATCCAAAAATATTACTATCCTGCCCTGTGGAGACAATATTTTACATCTGATATAGATCCATTTTCAGAAAGGTAGACCCCATGGCCTAATGAAAATTCGAGTTTTCAATCTCCCAAACATACCAAATCCAAAACAAATCCTATGTTCTGCATAGCTAGCCTAATATAAATTCAAACATATCTTTATCAAATAGAGAGATCACTATATGAGTCTTGGATGGCTAGATCCAAGACTTGAAGTGGTTTTGATGTTGCCTCTGTGACTGCCTCCATAGCCTTGGGAAAATTACAGAGTGATAATAGAACACATGGATGCTCAGAGCAAAGGGACATATGCAGGAAAAAGACACTCGGGAAAAATCATCCATGGGCCAAGGTGTCAAGATGCAGAAGCAAAGTGCTACAGGGCTTGCGTATAAGGAATTCTTCAAATGGTTCAGTCGAGAGAAACATGGAGCCGACATTAGGCCAAACACGCAGGTATGCAAACGTAATTAATAAGATAGACAATGGTAACGTCATTCAATGTAATTTTAATGAGCCCAAAGAAGGTAAGCTCGACGGTTTTTCATATTTCAAGAGTCTGAAAAAGCGTAAAAGGAGACTCTGTTGGGGTACCTTTTTTGAAGGTAGTCTAGTCTATTCGAAAAAGGGGTAAACTAGCACTGAAAATATGTCTATTCAAAACCATTTTAGCGAGTGTGATAAAGACAAGATCACTCGACATTTTTTTCATATTTAAGGAGTCTGAAAAAAGCTTAACTATGGACTCCATCAGCAATGTTCTTCTGGATCATTTTTACGAGTGTGAAGGAATAAGGTCACTTGACAATCTTTTCAATTTTAGGGAGTCTAAAAAGAGATTAACTATGGACTCCATTGGGGTTCCTTTTTTGTAAATTTAGTTCCTCAGGCCCGAAAAAAGGTTAAAATCATACTTGAGAATACTCTTCTAGGGAACCAAATCTCCTAGAGTATACCTTTCTTACTAAAGTTGACCATTCAGACCGAAAAAGGGGTAAACAACCGTCGGACAAACATGCCTTCAAATTTTAGTTTAGTGAGCATGAAGGTCAACAAGGTCACTCGACAATATTTTCATTTTTAGAGGGTCTGAAAAGGGCTTAAAAGAAGACCCATTTTGTTTTGGGAGTCCCGAGGGTGAGGTCAAGAGTGATAATACATCATGAAAATGAGGCTCAAACTCGTAATCAGGATAAAACTAATAAGGACTCCTGAGCCTGTAGTCATTAATGATCACATGGACACCAAAATGCAACCAGGATCTATCTAGGGCATCCATGAAGGGTTAGGCTCTACCACTAAAATACGACACTTCTAAAGCAACAATGATGGTTCCATGTCACAATTCGGTGGGACCGATCCTATGGCAAAGAGAAAAAGGCAACGAGGTGCAAAAAGTGGAGGTGAAATCCTATCTTACATGCACAAAGTTAGAAAAATGACTTTTTACCAAAAGACCTTCAAAATGACCCAAATCTCCAAAACAATTCCAAATACCAAAAGTAACATTTATCGAAACATTCCATAAGAAACTCTTGAACCATACTAAGAGATTTCCAGGCGAGAAAAAATGACAAAAAGGTCCAAAAAATGACAAAAAGTGGCCAAAAGGTATATAAATAGAAGCTGGCAGCTCATTATCACTATTGTTAATTGAGAAATTAACTAAAACCCAAAAATACCCCTTTGTAAAAATAATTGATTCCAGGAGCTTTAGTGGATGAAATGAACTTCCGCTTGGACCAAGTAAGTACATACTAACCCCTCTTGCTATTCCATTCTTATCTTATGTATTTAATTTCATTTTTAGGAGTGGCATCAACCTTTAAAAAGGCCAGCCCTATGTATATGCGGAATGTCCTATGACATCCCGCGTGTGCACATGTATAGGAGAAAAACTGCACACATGCACACGTGACTGTGTACACTACACCCCACATGTACCCTCCTTTTTTTGGAAAAAAAATAAGAAAGCAAGAGCTAATCCCTTATGAACTTGTGAATTACAGGATGTATGTTCACTGGAGAGGGAGAGAGCATGAGGACTTTGATACTGTTGTCTTAGATGACCCTGATGATGTAGTTGCATTAGCTCAATGTGGCCTATTTAAGTTCTTCTAGAGTGCATTTATGCAGGCACAACCTAGGCTGGTGAATTCCTTGATAGACTACTAGCACCCGGATGTGGAGGCATTCATGCTTGAGGGACAGTAGTTGACTCCAACGATTGAAGATATCTACTTTCTGACTGGCCTCTCAAGGAGAGGGGAACCAGTCAACCTTCGCATGTTTCCCTACAGGCCTCACAACATAGTGGAGTTTATTGGACTCCATTGCGAGGCAAGTATTAGCAAAGTGGGCACCCAGGTGCCAATTCATAAGATCAACAACCTAACTCTGAAAGAAATAGTTATACTTATTGGGAAGATCACTAGATCTGCATCTTTACACGAGGCTTCCCAGGCGCACATGAATTGTGCGGTTCAATGCTTGAATGCAAATTTTTTTGACTGGAGTACTACTTTACTAGACTGCAAGAAAAGGCAGTTAATAGAGTGTTGGATGCTGAGGCACATAAACTTTGGGTTTGGTACTATCCTTTATGCTTTCTTCTTCTTCGAGAGTACCTATTCTGAGTTTAAGGGAGATTGTACAAGGGCATGCAACCTCTTCTCTGACAGTAAACAAATGGGTGATGTTGTTTCCGCGACAGGTGGGAGGGAGGACTATCGAGACCTTTGACGACAAGTTTTTCGATTGGTGGTCTCAACAAATTATGGTGATAGAGGACTATCCCTATGCGAAAATCGACTTTTCTAGGGACCCTGACATGGGAATACCTCCCAAAGTGGTATGAGGAGAGATAGGTAAGATTTCTTTTCAAAGTTATTTGATTTTTATGTTTTTTTTATATATATCATTTTTTTTTGTATACCAAAGTATCTGACAGATATGTGTCTGTTTTGTGCAGATGTGGGACTAGTTCGTCCAACGAACTTTGTGAGGACCAGACGATGTCCTCGACCATAGGCCACACCAGCCACAGTCGGTGGACCAACAACAACAGGGGGAACTCTAGCCGGTGAAGCTGAGAGAGTTTTGAGACGGGTAAAGCGGAACCTTACCTCACTCACTGGCACAGTCCCCATGGTAGAGATAACATCAAAAAATGTAATAGTACAAAGAAAAATCTAAAATGTAATAGTACAAAGACTATACATATGTTACAAAAAGTCATCCAAGGCGACCTACCTACGAGTAATACTTCTTGAGGTAGAGCCCATTTCTAGGCTCTGCTAAAACATTTCCCTCAAATTCCACCAGATGATAAGAGCCCTTTATTAGAACCTAATTTACAATGAAAGGTCCGAACCACATAGGTTTGAACTTGTCTGCCCCCAGGGGGTCCTTATCTTGGTCATAGACCTGGACAAGGTCATCTTTAGAGAAAATCCGAGGATGAACGAAATGATCATATTGACACTTGAATTTTTGTTCATGAGCTTTGTTAGTTAAGGACGCATCACGACACTGCTCATTGAGCTGCTCGAGATATAATAAAAACTCTTTAAGCGGTGAGGTGTCTGGCAATAACTGTACTGCCAACTTTAAAGATGGGATCTGGAATTCTATGGGAAAGATTGATTCTAGCCTGTAAACGAGTTGAAAAGGTGAGAAACTGGTTGTAGTCATAGTGAATGTTCGGTAAGCCCATAATGTTGAGTATAACATCAAATGCCAATTTGACTTAGCTAAATTGATCGTTTGTTGTAGAATGGTCTTAAGAGATTTATTTACATCTTCCACCTGACCATTTGCTTGGGGGTAGTAGGGTGATGAATGTTCCTACCACAACCCAAGATTTAACGTTAACTCAATCATCATTTTGTTTTGAAAGTGACTTCCATGGTCAGTGACAATCTCTCTTGGGGCGCCGAACCTTGCTATTATCTAGTTGAACAAAAAGAGAGTTGTTGTCTCCTCGTCGTCTTTAACGTTGGCATAGATTCGACCCACTTGGTGAAGTAGTCTACTTCTACGATGATATAGCGGTGCCCCCTTTCTAAAGGGGGGTTGCATGTAGTGTAATCAATGCCCCATTTAGTGAAGGGACCAATGGTGATAACGGGAAACATGGGAGCGGGGTGTGCCCTCATCTTCCGAAATAAGATCTGACACAGGTGGCACTTCTTGACCTATTCAACAGAATCTTTGATTAATGTCAGCCAGAAGTAACCAACTTGTAGATTTTTTTGGGTTTTTTCCAACCCAGAAAGATGAATGCCACATTCTCCATTGTGGCAATTGTTAAGAACGATTTTCACTTCTTCATGAGTGAGGCATCGTTGAAGGATGCAGTCAACACCTCGACAATACAAAGTGTCTTCGAGTATGAGATAGTTCTTAGCCTGATGGCATGTACGATGATCATCATCACAAGAAGCAGAGGTGGGACACTTCAAAGTCTAGAGATAGACAAACAAATCTCCATACCAAGGGTCGGAAGATGCGATAAAAAGAATGTCTCCTTTGATAGGCGACTCATCGGGTATAACATCACCTGATTCGACCGGAAGTTCTGATGTGAGTTCCGTGAAGACCATCGACATTTTGTATTTCGTCGAAACGAACTCCAAGTCGAATTCCTGGAGGATAACTATCCATCTAATGATCTTTCCGCCGATGACTTGCCATGTCAATACGTATTGAAATGGATTCATGACGACAATGGCAGTGGTCTTGCGAAACAAAATGTAATGATGGAACCGTTGGACATCATGAAATGTTGCCAACGCAAGATTTTCAATGTGGGAATAATTGAGTTCTGGTCCAACTAGGCCTCAACTCAGGTAATAAATCACGTATTCTGAGAGAAAATCATCATCATAAACTAATACCATACCAATGGTTGACTCCGCAACGACCAAGTGTAATAAGAAACATTTATTATAATTGTGTGGCCAAAGAAAAGGGGTAGATATGAGGGTGTGTTTCAATTCTGTGAAAGAGCGTTGAGTATCTTCCTCCCAATGAAAAGGAATGTACTTCTTCAATAAATGCATAAAACCATTTGTGATCTCGGCATAGTTTGTGATGAAATGTCGTAAAACGTTCTCTTTCCCTTGAAGAATTTGAAGCTGAGGGATGGTGCACAGGGGAGGCAATTGAACTATTCCCTCAACCTCTAGAGGATCGACCATGATCCCTATTGTTGAAACTATGAAGTCTAGCAGACGACTTGATGTGATGGAAAAACTACACTTGTTTGGATTCAAGCGGATTCAATAGTAGTGACACCATTCAAGGATAAGTCGGAGGTGTTCCATATGATCATCTCTCTTGCGATATCGTGATGCTAAATCATTGAGATAAGCCTCGACTATGTGTTTGAGGTCATGGAAAGAAAAAGTCATGGCCCACTGAAACATATCTCTAGCATTTTTGAGACCAAAAGGCATCTTACGATAAATGAATGTACCCCATGGACAAATGAAAGCGATTTTTTGTTGGTCTTCAGGTTTGATTTGTATCTGATTGTATCCTGAAAAACCATCCATGAATGAAAAGACCTCGCATCCTGCGCATTCATCGACTATTTGGTCAATAAATGGCGTGGGGAAATTATCTTTTGGGCTGACCTTGTTCAGATCATGGTAGTCCATGCATACACAAATTGTACCCTATTTTTTATTGACTGGCACGAGATTCAACACCCATTGAGTCAATTGGACGGGGTAGATGAAACCAACTTTAAGTAATTTCTCTACTTCATCCTTGATAGCTGTTGCTTTCCTAGGATTGACCGAATGAAGCTTCTGCCGGACTGGCTTGACATCAGAATAAGTTATGATTTCATGTTTGATGATTCTTGGGTCTACGTGTGGCATTTCCTCATAAGACCAATCAAAAACATCATGAAATTATTTAAATAAATCTATGTAGATTTAAATATCCTCAGGGGAGAAATCCCCTCCGACGAAGATATTCTCCACGACGCCAGGGGTTCTGGAGATGTCAATAGGTATCATTTCAACTATTGTTTCCATATTTCCTTCAGCGTAAACAACGTGTGTTTCCAAATGATTAATAGGAAAAGATTTATCTCGAGTCATAGTCAGAGTGAATTCACCTACTTCAATTCATCTTAACTCTGGGAGGAAGTAAGATCTATGATGAAGATCATCCCAGGGTTTGTCCGGACTAGTCACTGCCTCAATAATTGCCTCATATGAGGGAAAGACTAAGTCTAAAGAATATGTATCATTAAGGGAACCTTGAGCCCAAATAGCCTTGAGCACCAGATCTAACTCTTGTGTGGGAGTCATATCGAGGTCGGTAGAAGCTCGCTAAATGATCGAGTATGCAACTTTTTCCATGGACAAAGGCATGGCCATGCCATGGTGCTCTATCCCTTCCATCTTAGCTAATGGGGAAGGAAGAGTCCACAGATATTTAAGGTACGTCATGCGAAATTATGATATTTGAAAATTTTCGTCCTGAGGCTGGTCGGGGACAGCTGTCATGTAATGGACATTTCCAGTCGGAGGCAGGTAATCGAAAGTACCCATCAAAGGTGGGCACAAACCAACCCCTATGTTGATGATGTTGGGATGAGGGTTATCAATCATCGGGACTGTGGAGACTCCCGATGAAGGTTCGGGACGAGAGAAGGATAATTGATCAATGGTCAAAATCTGACCCTCGTGTGGAAAGAACAAGACCCGAAAAACTGTCGCGACCATTGCTTGCATAGCATAGGTCCGACTCCTTCCTAACAAAATATTGTAGTTGAGAGATGCATCGACCACTTCAACTTCGAGGCACACAATTTTTCCCCCTAACTGCACGGGGAAAGAGGGAATGATCCCATGTGGTTGGAAAGAATGAATATCAAAATATCTAAGAAGAGTAGGTGATGGAGACAAAATGGGTTGGTCGATGGCCTTCCAACACACCAAAGAAATCATGCATGTCGAGGCACCCTCATCCACCATTGTACATAAAATATTCCGGGTAAAATTTTTCGTGGTGTAAGACACTACTATCTGAAAAGCTACTTGGTAGGGAAGACGAGGTTTAAAGTCGGTCATATCAAGCATGATCATTCCCAGATTACAAGTCTCGACAAATCCTAGGGCGGATAACATATCCTTTCTCTGGGAAGGGAAACTCTGAAGGTCTTCCAAAGTAGAGATCGCACAAGGGGTTTGTGATAAATCCTCTACCACAGAGTAGTTCTGGGAAGCCCTTGTGTTTGGGTTGTGAGAAGCCTTCTTGAATGCACCTTCTGGGATGTGGGTCATTGTTTTTCCCAACGTCTTCTCAATCTGGAGAGGAAGAGTTGGGTTTTCACCTTATTTACCCTTCTCAGAGGTGCTTGTCTTTCCGTAATCATGTGCTCTAGTCAATATATAGGCATCACCTTTCAAGGATTGACCTTGATGCATCTGGAAAAATATTGTAGAGTAATCCATACTGAGAGTAAATTAGCTCTAGTTGTTATTCTCTTATTATCGTGTCTTCCTCGGAAAACACTATGAATGTTGTGATGTCTTTAGATAACTGGCATACCAAAGACTTAAGGAACCACTCTAGTAGGAATGATGGTGGGACTGGCACTTTTATTAAACTCTTTTGGCATCTCCATTCTCAGATATGATCAGAGATATGGTCCACTTTTGCCTACTCGAAATTGGCCAACAATTCAGTGTTGACATCATATCTCATAGGTTATTGGAAATGGTTCAAGAAAACCATTGCCAATTCGTCGAAGGAAGAGTATCGTGAGAGGTTGAGCTTGATGTACCATTTCGCAACACTCCCTATGAGAGTGCATTGAAAAAATCGCAACTAAATGGAGTCATCTCTTAACGATTTGGACGAGCACCATAAGTGGAAGGTAGTCACATTATCACTAGGATATTCGTTAGGCTTGGCCCTGAACTTTGGAATTTCTGAAGGCAACTTGGTCAACATAGGAGGCCAACTCAGATCGTGACAGATGGGGTCATTTAAGAGCCTTGTCAAATCTGGCAAGTGAAGGGTTGTCAGAAATGGTATTTTGGGTTGTGGATTGTAGCTAGGGAAAAAGGAGCTTCGAGTTTGACTGGGACTAGGTTTCTAGGAAAATTTAGGTTGTTGGACAGGGCTCTAGTAATAACCATGGTCGTGACCGGCGTACGGATTGTACGCTTGTTGATACATCATCGGATGGTTCCCATAATAGGACGTAAAGGGCTAATCTTGCATCACATTCCAAGTATTTTGGGGGGGTTTCCCCTACCAATCCGATGGGCATAGGCATTGGGCCTTGCCCGGGGTTCCACTAGGTATGGAAGGGGTTTCCCCTGATCGACATCCCTTGCAAGGGGACTGGTCCTTGCCATGGATTCCAAGGTCCTTGTGATGAAGGAATTCCTAAGTGTGCCCCCTGTGAAGGAATAGTACCTTGTATAGGATCTATTTGTCCATAATCGGGGTTGCCCCCGGCCGAAACGAAAACTGACGAGAAAGCATTGTTACCAAATGTGCCGAACAAAGAGAAAAGTGTTGAACCAACCAACATGTTATAAAGAGGGAGTTCTTGACTACCTACTCCAAACAAGTTTATGTTAGGCTTGACTGAGTGTTGAGGAACACCACCAAGAAAGGGGGATGAAGGGGGTATATGACCCTCGCCATAAGGGAAAGTGATAAAGGGAGCTGAAGTGCCCCCCATAGATCCTTGTAAAGGAGCGTTGGAACTCCTTGCCCCCATACCTAAAGTTTGTAGAGTGGAGGAGGAAAGTACATTACTCATACCGAAACCAGACATCCTGTATGAGAACGGAGGGCCTGTCACGTTCTGAGTAAATGGAGTAGTGATCACCACCATAGACGAAATTGGACCGCTGCCTGAGGTAGAAGCAGTCGAGATCATAGTGGCCCGAACCAACGATGGTTGGTTAGGAGGTGGAACACACCCAATAGTGATAGTCATGAAGTAAATATGATTATTCTTTGAAGAAGTGGCAATGTTTTCTTCCATTGCTTGTTGTGACACTTCCTGACGCTCGTAAGATAACACCTATACAACGATGGGCAATGATAGATCAGTGATGGGAGGGTTATACAGACCAAGAGATTTTGTGCTGAGGTTAGAAATGATTGGTTCCTCCAAAATTGCAAGTTCTCCTTTGGAATATGGGTCGAGCACAATTTCTTGTAACCCGGTTCTCTCAAAAGACCCTTGTTGGTCTAATTTTTTCCTTAGTGATGGCGGGGGGGAGGTTCGAGGTCAACTGGCGGTAGGCCCAAAAGTCTTCGTGACCGGTGGAACTCCTGATCCTCCACTATGTGAGAATATCAAAGAAACACTAGGGTAATCTATAATCGTTTGAAAACCAACACGCACTAGAAAAAAGTACCTATGAGATAAAACAAGAAGTCACTAGCTAGTTGGAAGAACTGTTACAACAACCAACACTAGAGAAACTTACTGGTGCAAGTGAAAATTGAATATAGAAGCACCCTCTGGGTATACTCTTCAAAGCATGGCCCGATGTCTATCCTAGGTACTGCGGTATACCCCCGCAGTCACCTGTGTAAGGCACTAGAAAGATAGGAAACTAGGTTTCCAGAGCGTAAATAGTCACTAGGCAGGTACAGTCAACAGTCAGGTGGACCGCAATGGGCAGGCTATCAAGCCCAAAACCTATCAAGGGTATCAAAGGAAAGTGTTCCGGAAGACGACTGAGGACCTCGAACAAATTTCAGACCCATGAAGCTTCGTGGAAAATGAAATCAACAGAATCCCAAGACAAGCCCTCTATATGCATTCCCCACTATGCTTGGTCCAACTTTGGAGGGGTTATCTCCGCTACCTTTCGTTATGTGACCTCATGTTTATCCCCTGTGTTAGAGGGGGGTCCCAAATAAATTTCATGATACTAGAATTTTGACACTCCCTAGCACAGACTCTTATGTTTGTTTTAGCAACCTTGAAGAGTTTCCTCTCCAGTCCTAAATCAAGGCTCTAGCCTAGACTAGTTGATGGACCCTACAAACAAAAAGTCTAGTTGATTTTAATTAATCATTAATTTTAGTGGCTATTTTTTAAGTCATATAGATGAAAATGAAACCAGTGATATTTTTTAGTGACGAAAAGGAAAGAACATGCAATGTCTGAAAACAAAGTACTTCTTCAAAAAATACAGATTTGCAACTTCAAACTCTTTAACCAACTTTTCAAACTTTTTTTTTCCTAAGATATTTTAATAGAAAAATCAAAACAAGATTTCACTCGACTACGAGCTACTTATTGTCTTAATTCAACAACCAAGAACTTACAAAAACAATCTTTTTCCTGATGATTAATGCAAACAACCAACTACTTAGACAAAGAAAAAATCTATCTTTTTTTTTTATTATGCTTCAAAAACAAGAAAATTTAGAACTGTATGTCTTCTTATTTTTTGAAGCAAAAAGGTAAAAAAAAATAAAAATAAAAATACAAGACCAAAAAGGACTTCTGGCCAACCAAAAACCATGAGGAGTTACTGACAACCAAAAAGGAAGATCAGACTAACTCACTATCTCATCAAAAAACCAAGCAAAGAAAGAAGAGGAAAATTTTCAATGAAAAAACAAGCTATACTAGAATCCAACCTAGGCTAAAATTGTTATGACAGAGACCATAATGAAACAAGAAAAAACCTGGGAAGTGAATCTTGATAGGGAATAGGATGACTGCCTCCTAAATTTTTTCTAGAGAGACACGTGATTGTCACTTCAACAACCAACATATGCATGTGTTTAGGCCCACTACAGGCTGCGTGTGCCTCTGTTTATCCTTAAAGGAAGAAGTCCAAGAAACTAAGGTCAGGTAGGGAGTACTGGTATTGAAAACCAAAACCCCTTAAAGGTACAAAAACTTACTCTTGACAGAAAAAAAAATTGCAAGGAAACTTGAGAAAACAAAGCTAATCTAAGGTTATACCTAGGCTATAGACTACAACAACAGATACCTAGAAATAGATCCAGAAAACCCCTGAGAAGTATCAATTCTGATAGGGAAGAGGATGAATGCCTCTTTTCGAAAAGAATTTTTTTGGACTCAGACACACTACTGATCCTTCAACAGCCAGTGTATGTACACGGGCAGGGTGAATTCAGGGCGCGTGTATACATGTGCAATATTTATATTGGCCACATATGGCTCTGTAGCTTCCCAGAAAACAAAAAACAACCAAGTGAAGAAATCAAGGAGTACTGTTATGGAAGACCAGAATCCCTACTAGCCCAGACTCTTGCAGAAACTCAGAAAAAAGGTAATAAAACCAATTTAAAAATACCCAACAAGTATCCCCCAAAACCCTAGAGATTTCCCCAGTACAGTCTCCAATTCTGTTGTGGGTGGGAAATCCCCCTACGAACTAGAATTAAGGGTTCTGTAATGCATGAATAAATGACCTAAAGTCTCCTACTTTTTACCATCATCCCAATCATAAACCCCATTATTCATATGCAAATACAAGGTTAAAAAGATCAAGTTACTATACCTTAGTTTCCATGTTTGATGTCGATCCTTTAACGTTTGGTCACTCCTTGACTGCAAATATCCTCCCAATGCTGACATGCATCCATAAAAATAAAAACAAGGAACTCTGCATGCATATGATCTATGAACTAATGGCTTAGAGATTTTATCAAAATATAATCAAATTTAAACATTGAAAACCTCATATGGCGGGACGGGAAAAATACTTATTTTTATTAATCTCATAAGAGTAACCTTACAATAGTGAGATCAGCCACTGCTTCTTGAATATGGTCCTGGAATCCTCTTCAACTATGCTCCAACTTATTTTGTATATGCTTCTTTTCACACACTAGTTGCAAAAGGTTGGGACAAAGGGAATGAAAAATTAGGTAGAGTTTCTTTACAATTATTTTACTCCTCTCAAATGGGACCCCTACCCCTTCTTTTATAGGATAGAAAAGGCTGGGTATTTGGATGAGTGACCAGATTTGTTTCTTATCACCTATGGTGGGATATGTGTTTCAAATCCCATCTATCTATTGAGCTCTTGAAATATTTGTAGCTTCGTCGTGTTGGACAATTGGTTTGGAAAGTTGGTTTTCATTGATGTTAACCCTTGGAGATTGATGTCAACCCTTGGAGAAGTCTGGAAGCCCTAGAGATATGGTTGAGATTGATGGAAATTTAGTTGTCATTGATGGAGTGGTTTATGTAAGCATATCTGATGGGTTCATTTGGTGAAGTCTACATGAATCCCTAGAGGTGTGGTTATGGCACCCAAATTTGGTTAAGGAATATGGACATGAAGGACAATGTAAATGCAGGTATGACACTCATAGATGGATATTCATCATTGTGTCATTTCTAGTGATAGGTGGTACACCACGTGATTCCTCACAGTTAGGGAGATATGTCCTTATGAATTTGGAAGCCCCGAAGAACGGTCAAGAATCCCCAAATTGGTTATAAGTCATTATTGAAAGGGTAAAGTGGTTGTGGCAAGAAAGTACTAGAAGCCCTAAGATTAAGGAAAAAGGTTACCTAGAAAAAGTATAAATACACATCATGAGACATTCATTTGACACACACACTTACATTGAATATCTATATTGTGAGAATGTTATGTTCTAATATCTTGGTCTATTGGTGAATCTTAAGACAAGTTTGAGAAAGCAAAGAAAGTGCGAGGAAAGAGTGAAGGTTTTGGAGCTGCAGAGTGCCAGGGCTCTTGTGTAACCCTAATTTAGCAGGCCCTCGTAGGTCGACTACAGGGTGTCACGTGAGGCACCCCTATGGGTTTCCTAAGTGACATCATGTGAGGCAGCAGGTGACAGGGAGTCTTAGTCCCGTGAGGCTAAGGAAATATTGGGGGAAATGTGGGTACATGATGTTGAAGGTTGTGGAAGAGTTACAGATCAGTGTTACAGTACAACATGTCAGCTTCAAGTTACATGCATTCTTATGTGATTATATCTTATGCTTGGTGATGGTATGATACATGCTTGAGAGGCATGTCTTGTTGATGCATGGTACATCTTGGTGATATTGGTATGGTACATTGATTAGTAGTACATCTTGGTTGTATTGGTATATTGGGATCTAGTTTGGTTACATGGTGATGATGCCATATGCTTGAGGCTCATTCTTGGTATACTCTTGAAGCGTTGGAACATGGTGTATTGTTGTCATTGATATTGATACATTGTTGAGGATTACACTTAACATATGATAAAACATGGTGATGTTGGTACTTGGTTGAGGCACACCATTCATAGCACTTTCTTGGTATATCTTATGGTATATGGTGTATGGCATGATTGAGTGATATGGTATATGGTTGAGACACATTGTTGGTACATGGTATGGTACAGGTGTTGATGTACATGGTTTGTACATGGTATGGTACATGTGTTGATGTACATGGTTGATACATGGTATGGTATAGGATTGATACTTGGTATGGTGTTGATGTACATTGTTGATGGTTGAGGCATATGGTATAGGTTATGGTGCATGGATTATGCATGGTTTGTTATAGGTGTTGGTTGATGCATGATTTGGTACAGGTGTTCGTGCATGGTTGATGCATGGTTTGGTACAGGTGTTGGTGCATAGTTTATGCATGGTTTGGGATAGTTTTGGTGCATGGTTGATGAACAATGTGGTACAAGCTGTGGTACATGTTTTATTTTTGGTATGGGACAAGTTGATGGTTTGGTACATGCATTGGTACATGGTTGAGACACATATCTTGTGATGGTATGTTGGTGATCTTGGTACATGCTTGGTAGAGGCATGTGTTGGTGATGTTGGACATCTAGGTGATAGGTGTCCTTGGTATATGATCCATGTAAGAGGATCTGGATAAGTATCGGTGAAAGTCATAGGTTGGACATGTTGATGTGGGAGGTTGACAGTGACAGGTTGGATATAGTGACAAGTTGACAGTGACAGGTTGGATACTGCAAGATACTAGATATATAAAATATGCAGAACATAAATAAAATGCTAGAAATGGCAAAATAACAGTAAAATATCCAGCATATTCTTCACAATACACATAAATGATATATGAATAGCAATAGAAAAAGCACTTTGATTCAGAAAGCAATGTTCACAGGCCTCTTCGAAGGGGAAACCTCCAGTCAACCAACGCTCTGTTACAATAATCTCCCAGCTAGGGTTCTCATACCCTCACCCCTTATTTATACTAAATATGTCTATTAAGAGAAGCATCTAGAGGAAGATCCTTCTAGAAGCATAAGCTTCTATTAGGTCTTCTTACATCCGCCTTATTCTATTTTATTGAAAGGACTTATTAATATTGACCTTTATTACATC
>ML785585.1:116779-206549 GCA_009831015.1 Picea engelmannii
TAGAAAGGAGGGCTTGGAGGTCTTGGGGCACTGGTGGGGTCTCTGTGGCTTGTATGGCATGGAGTTGGGCAATGACACCAGAATGACCTTTTTTGAGTAGTTTTTCCATGCGATGAGAACTGATGACCTCAGGTGAACCAACAATGATGCCTTGAAATTTATATTGGTGGCCTCCTTGGTCGAATTACATAGTTAAGTTCTGAAAATCCATGAGAATGGGACCCAAAGTACTTAGCCAATATGCACCCAACACAATGTCGCAACAGCCCATGTCAATAGAAAACATATGGGATTTGAGGTAGTAGTCACCTATTTGGAGATGCACATTTTCACAGCGCCCACCACATTTCATAGAACCACCATTGGCAATCATGATTTGGAAATTGTTGACAGCATGGATGTAGCAATGGGTTTCTTGGGCAATGCGGTGATGAATAAAATTGTGGGTGCTACCACTATCAACCAGAATGATGACCTTTTTGTGCTTGATATAACCGATTAATTTGAGGGTTTGGGGGGCAGAGAAGTCGGTGATATCATTGAGGGAAATGATCGGTTCCACTTCGGGAGGGTCGGAGGGAGGGTTTATGTTAGAGATTTCTGGTGACTCGGGCACAGGGGGAGTGTCAACATCTTCTTCCTGGATATCCTCAGAGATGGCCATAAAGAGATTTTGTTCCTTAAATTTGTGGCTTGGGAAATATTTGTCATCACAATTATAACAGAGGCCTTTGAGTTGCCGTTCATACATTTCATCGCTGGTCAATTTTTGTATTTTTAATGGGGCGGAGGGAGTAGTGGGGTTTACTGGTTTAGGGAGAGGGATAAAGGAAGGCTTACGGTTTTGAGAGGAAACAATTTGTTGTGCTTCTTTAGTTTTTTTGGTAGCCTCCACCCAAGTCGTAGTTCGATCTATGAGGACATGGGCCCGAATCTCCTCCTTGAGGCCACTGATAAAACACTCTCAAAAGAAAGAATCAGTCATGCCCTCTGTTCGAAAATCAAGGCGCTCAAATGCAACTATGAAGTATTATACTGTGCTTGATTTGTTCAATTTTGTCAAATGGCCCAAATGGTTGGTGTCATTGTCAAAGCATTCATAAAGCTCAACAACAAATTGGGTCCAAGCAATATACCCTTGACGGGAAGTTTTTCTCCATTGCCACCATTTCCATCGTTCTTGATCTATATGGAGAACACCATACCAGAGTTTGGCCAAGTCATCTGTAATGTTGTAGAGAGAGAAATAATGATCCATTTGGGTGACCCAACCAGTGGGGTCCAAGCCATCAAATTTGGTTACATCCACCCGTAGAAGGCGTATGTCCCTTTGAAAGTGATGGGGTTGAAAGGAATGGGAAGAAGTTTCACCTTTAGTCTTTTTATGTGCATCAAGAAAAGAGTCATCGGTAGGGATCTTGAGTTTGGTGTAGAGTGATGCAAAGACAGATTCAAGCTGGGTGGTCAGTTCGTGTTTGACTTCTGCCATTGCGGACTGCACGACTACATTTATGGATGCATTTATGGAGGCATCACGAGAGGCAATAGTAGCACTGTGTTATTGCACTTCTTGTTGGATCTCGAGGAGACCATATTGCAAGGTGTTGAAGTGAGACTCTGGTTCTTGTCTATGGGTATGGTCCATGAGGATGGGTGAACTGAAAAGGGAGTGGGAGGGGTCAGAAAGTTTTGCAGAAAAATGATATGGATGAATGTGATAAGGGAGAAGAGATGAATCTAATGGAAGAGGTCTCAAATAATGGTGAAACAATTTCCATATTTTTTTTTTTTTACAGCTACAGGGTTATACTTTGGTCTGAAGAATGTTGCAGTGCTGAAATCCCCAAATTCTGAACCAGAGAGTATTTACTTAGCAACCTGAACACAGATGTGTGTCAATAGATCTTGCTGGTTTAATTTGTTTATGTTGCTATTTATGTTCCCCAAGGGTTAGGTATTCAAATGTTCTACAGACAAGGGTTTGACCTGTGCTATAGCTCTCTGATATACGTGCGGGGTCCAATAGTAGTACTCGGCCCAATATCTTAGGGCACTAACTAAGGAGGATAGACTGTACCCTTAGCTGTACTACCCGACTACCCAGGTACTAGAGAGTATCTTCCCGAGTGCTGTTCTCGGTGACACTATAGCAGTTCGGCGGCCGATAGGTTTATCTAAAGAGGGCTTCATGAAATCTAGGTCAATCCATACATATGTGTTGTCTGATGCGCTACCACTCAAAGGGGTACCAACAGGGGTTACAAGGGTGGCCAACATATGTGTGCTTAAGAACCACTTGTATTTCCTATGTGTATGAATCCATCAAATGTGGTTTTATGCGTGTAACGACAGATCTTTTTGGCTTAAAGATGTTGGAATACATCTCTACCCTGAAAAAAAAATACCCACAATTTCTGCCAAGGAAAGTTCTCTGATACCACTTGCAAGATACCAATTATATAAAATATGCAGAACAAAAATAAAATGCTAGAAATGGCAGAATAACAGTAAAATATCCAGCATAATCTTCACAATACATAGAAATTATATACAAATAGCAATAGAAAAAGAACTTTGATTCAGAAAGAAATGTTCACAGGCCTCTTTGAGGGGGCAACCTCCAGTCGAGCAGTGCTCTGTTACAATAATATCCCAGCTAGGGTTCTCATACCCTCACCCCTTATTTATACTAAATATGTCTATTAAGAGAAGCATCTAGAGGAAGATCCTTATAGAAGTAGAAGCTTCTATTAGGTCTTCTTACATCCGCCTTATTCTATTTTATTGAAAGGCCTTATTAATATTGACCTTTATTACATCCGAATACATTGATCTACCTATGTGAGGGTTAGGACCTTAACAGATACAGTGACATGTTGACTGGTTACAGGTTGATGTGATAGTGGCAGTGACAGTGGTAGTGATTGTGGTAGTGATAGTGAGTCTACACTTATATTTCATATTGGCAGGATAGGGAAAGGAAAGGGGGTTGTAGCCTCATTCTGGTTAGTGTCAGAGAACAAAAGGAGTTGGATATTCCTTCGGGTTGGAGCTTGAGAATCAGGGGGTTGTATCCAGAGAATTTAGGGAGTTGTAGCTTCCTTTAGGTTGAATCTTGTAAATAGGGGGTCATACCCTCCTTTCAGTTGTAGCTGGAGAATTGGGAAGTTTGTGCTTCCAATGAATGTATTCTTTGATATATATAAGAAATCATTCCATGGTTTTCTCACATTTGGGTTTCCATGTAAATTCTAGTGTATTGTACTTGATGTGATGTTTCTTATGATTATATGCTCATGATATATTGATGACACGTTGATGATATAATGATGATAAAGTTAAAGATTATATATTGTGATTAAAAGTGGTAAAAGTGATCATATTGATTCACCCCCCCCCTCTCAGTATTCCAACATGTCGATTAGTACTCTAGTTCTATTGGTGTTGACCCCCATTGAATCCACACCATATATTGGTGTTGTCAATACTTAATTGAATGTGGATGCTTGGTGGTAGATCCTGTTGGAATTTTTGTTCAACTCTCCACTTGTGTGATATATTTTTCAAATTGTTGACCCAAATTTTGAACATTACCTCAACCATCTTGGAGTCTGATGACCCGACTATTCCTGGTGAAAAACTATTATAATTATCCGTGGTTGGAGTCTACCTTAACATGAATGCGAGCTCCTCGAATGGGATAATTTGGCTCATGGAGAGCCATATTATCAAATATGAAAATTTAATAGCTCTCCCATTTTCTTAGCACTCTCTATAATTGATTTTAATTGTGACAGCTAAGTGGTCATCCTAGTCAAATTTGGCACCCGACTGAATTATCTAGCCGATGGGTCTTAACATGGTGAGCTTCATGTCTGAGTCTCGGCCTACGACTGTGAATCATAATGAGACTATTATACAAGTCCATTTCATCTTGATCTCAATTACCCTATTTATTAGTAGTCCCTTTGAGTTGTTTGTTGAGGTTCCTCCCACGAGGAATTGAATCCAATCGTTGTAATTTAGGGTTTTTGGGACTGGGGTACCCCCATGTGGAATTCCAGTGACCTGATGTATCATTCCCCTAGTAATTCTGACTAGGAATTCTATCCATAAGTGTCCATTATGGTATCAAATAACCAAGAACTTCACGACTTCCTCTTTCCAACTGTCGAAGTTTGTGATCTATGGTGCGCCCAAAAAGTGTTGGATGCCATCTCATTCCAAGAAATTTGTTTCCTGCATCCATGTTCCAGCTTATATTCCCTATGTGGTGATTTTTTTCCAATGTATCGACCAATCAATCTCCTCTATCTTGGCTCCATAGATATTTTTCATGCGGGCTTCCATTTCTGTTGTGCCAGCTCTTTGGAACTTGGATTTTGTTCTTGTCTCAATTGGCCTCTCATTCTTGGCACGGTTGTACTTTCCTATTGGTCTATTTGAGACTTGAGTTGTTGAAGCTCTAGAGTTGAATGTGTGGTTGCAATTTGTATGCTTTGAATTCTCAAGTTCTCGGGGTTGAACAATAATGAGACAAAGTCATATGCCTCCTCTATATTTATAGGAGGGATGTGGATTGGTGACTTTAATTTATCCATTTGTGTCATTAAATTATGTGAATTGATAGTAATGCCGGGTGTAAATTATTGTATTTGTGAAGGTAAAACTGCATCAACAACGATGTGGTGGTCAGAATCATCTTATCAGACATTAATTGTGTCAATGTATTCTCGGTGGCCAACTATTTCGACTAAGTCAATTTTATTTTCTAAGAGAGTGCACCTAACTCTATCATCTTATTTTATTTTATGATATGGTCATGTTAGTTCTTCTATTCGATCGAGGATCTGTGTTGAATCGTCTGACGAAGTCAATTTCCTCTATTTTTTTTACTTGATTGATGTTTGTATTTTTGAATCCATGTTCTCTTTGTTGAATTGTTTGAACATGATCATGCTTTCTTTAATTATGATTTCCATGCTTAATTGATTTATAGAGTTTATGCTTTCTTGATTGATGGATTTCACGTTTGACTAAATGAGTTACTTTTATTTCACTGGATTGACTCGTTCATTTGTTTAAGAGATGGCATAGGTCTTGCCTTGGTGCTGCACTTGCTCTCAGTTTCTTCTTTTCTTCTCTGAATGATTTTAATTATGACCAAGGGATGTGTTCTCTTCTCATGTTTGAGTATGGAAGGATTGAATGAATGATTTTGGTGGTTCGAGTCAGTGATATAGCTTATAATCTTTAAATAATTTTTTGTACCTTATTATGATATCTGACTTGTTTATTTATTTCTTAATTTCATTTATTTATTTATTAATATTTCTTTTTCGTTACTTTTATTGATTATCTTATATTGTTTTTTATTTTATTCTCATCTTAGACCTAGGCCGCCCCAAAGGGTTTTTGACCTAGTCATCTCCTACTGGTGCCCCCAAAGAGGTTTTCACCAACAAGTCATGAGACTGCTATGTATTATATTTCTTTAGACATTCCCCATTGAATAATTTTTGAAAGGGGTGCCCTTGCAAAGTCCTTATTTGTACTTCTCCCAATGGTTAGATGTCCTCAACCACGTAAGGACTCAACCAAGAAGTTTCTAGCTTCCATGGCTTACACTTTATCCAACTGTCATATAGTAGTACCAAATGCCCTACATTAATATATTTCTTTTTGATGTGTTGGTCCTACCAAGCTTTCTCTCAGTGCTTTTGGGCCTCTTGATGTTATTGTGTAAGCATCCTTTCTTCCTCTAGTTGGTTTAGTTGGTAGAAGCATTGTCTTGAATTGTGAATATGGTCGAATTCACGGATGGATGTTATCTTCCCTCCATTTTCACAAAAGTGTAATGGTGTTTGTCCAGTTGATATTTTGTATGTTTTTATATAATCCCAAAATACAATTGGAACCTTATCATCCCAATCTTCTTTGCCAAGTCCATGTATTTTTGTTAAAACTTTATGCAATTTTTTGTTGAACGACTCGACAAATCCATTGGCTTGTGGATGATAGGAAGTCATCATACTGTGGTCAATAATGAATTTTTTTACTAATACTTAGATTGTTCCATTGAAAAAATGAGTTCCTTGATCATTGATTAATGTTAAGGGGCAGCTAAATTTGGTTACTATATTTTCATAGATGAATTTGGATGTTGTTTCCTTTGTGCAGTTTGTGATTGGTTCTTTCTTTTCTCATTTAGTTAGATATTCGACCATTGTGATGATGTATTTCACCTCGATTATTTTTTCTTTTTTTGTGAAGGGATTGAAAAAAATTGTAGCCCAAATTTCAAACAGTAAGCTAGGATTTAGCGAATGTAAGGGAATTTTGTTTTTCCATAAGGGTTGACCCATCCTATGCAATTTACCGCACTTATTCACCTATTCTCAACAATCCTTGTGTAAGGTTGGCCACAAAACACCAGATTGGAGGATCTTTTTGAATGTCTTGTCATCTTGGAAATGACCTCCTGCTGATCCTGCATCTGCTTCATTGATTATATCCTCACATTCATGTTCCAATGCACATGTTCAAAGAATATTCCCAATATCTAGTTTGTAGAGATATCCATTCATGAGAGTGAGTGGTGCTAATTTTAATGCTAGGATATTTCTTTTTTTATTTAGGAGATCTTCATGGGCCTTCCCTTCTTCTAAAAATTTTACGATTTCTTCGAGTTTCTTGGGGGTGGCTTCGACCCAAAACATATGTGCATCTGGTAAGTATTCTTCTATCCCAGTCATATCTTCTTCTGTCTCAAGTTTGGATAGATGATCTGGGTCGACATTTGTCTTCACTGGTCGGACTACCACTTCAAAGTAAAACTCTTGGAACAATATTATCCATCAAAAAAATATCATTTGATGGACAAATTTGTTTACTAAGTATTTAAGCCCTTGATGGTCCATGAAGAAGATAAATGGATTTTCTAGTAAGTGATGTAAACATTTTTGAAGGGAGAAAATCATGGCTATATCCTCCTGATCTATCATTGAATAATTTCTTTCATATTTAATCAATTTTTGACTTGCGTATGCATTTGGGTGATCGACCATGTAACATACCCAACCACCCATAGGTTGGGCACGCTACCTCAAAAGCTCACTTTTGAACCAATTTCAAACTCTGATAATAATTAATTTGAAAAATAAGCATGAAATACTCACATACATTAATTAATATCCATGATACAACATGAAAGAAATAAACAACAAGCCATACACAACAAATAACCAACAGGCAGGCACACAAAAATACATCTCAGATATAATTAAATACACAACAGAAAATACATTGTACAAAAAAAACTGAAAGCACTTATTAAACATTCACCAACTGGCTGTAGACCAAGGACGTTCCTACCAACCATAGAAACTGTTGTTATTTTAATCTCAACAAAAGGTCACCAAATCTAAAACACACAAAAGTTGGCTAACTAGTTCTCAGGTTTCCCAACCAAACAACAAATTCAAATTTCCATCTCTCTTTCTCCCTTAGCCTGCACAACCCAAAGAAATGAACAAATTTCTCTACCATGTAGTCCCTCAGGCTGTTCCATTTCTCTCTAGGGCTCCATTGCTACTCGTCAGGAAATATCCCTACTGGAAAATCCAAGGATTATCAGTTGTGGACAGTTCTTTTTGAACTGCCATCAATCTCATGCACATAGCCATTCATTCCCTCTTGGAATGATCAATAACATATTACAACCATATATAAATGAATCTCCTCCTCCATCCATTCATTTCCATGCTCCCCCACCAAGAGCACACGAATTTAGCAAGAGTGAAATGAGGAATTCTAAAATGAACTGATTAACTAAGAGAAACACCCAAACAACCCACATGCAAGGTTTATATAATTACATGAAAATATGAACCACATGGCCTTCCTCCCAAGAAGCTCATGTAACCCCTTTTCTCCATAAAATAAATTATGGGTAAATAAAATATAATAAAAAGGCTTAGCCCCTAAGTCCCCCTCTCTCGTGGAATCATATCCCCCTATATCTTTCGTCCTTGTCCGTATTGCAACCAATAATGTATTATATATATATATATATATATATATATATATATATGAAGTATTGCATTTTCTAGCCACTCTTGCCCCTTTTCAAATTTACTGGCTCACCAACGTAAGTCACAATTAAATAATACATTATAGTTCATAAGGGTTAAAACCAAGGTGTTATATACCATGTCATCATATGGTTGGGCTAGGATTGAGCCGAAAACAACATTAGATGCATCAACATGGACATGGAAATTTCATGACCAGACTAGAAATATTAATATAGGTACTTCTACCAGTTTATTTTAGAGCTCAGAATATTCATTGCATTCTTGACTCCATTGAAACTCAACTTCATTCTTCAACAACTCATCGATGGGGAAATTTATGTCAGAGTATTGTCAGATAAATTTTCTGTAATATCCAGTATGTCCAACACATATTTTTATTTTCTTCTGATTGATTGGTGGTTTTAGGTCGATAAAAACTTTGATCTAGGCCATGTCAACCCTAATTCCTTATTTAAATAAAATGTGACCCAACATAATACCTATGGGTGTGGAAAAGATGCATTTTTTGACATTTAGGGAATAGTGGATTTGTCTACATATTTCCACCATCATTTGTAACCATTGGATGCGATCTTTTAGTAGGTTGTAAACGATCCAATCACCAAATTCATAGCCATTGTTTTGTAAATGTGTTCCTCGGACTCTTTGACCACAATCCGAGAAAATATTGTTGGGGCATTCTTGAGTTCGAACGACATTACTCTATATTAAAATGACCCGAACTTAGAAACACATGTTGTTTTCCCCCGATCTTCTTTTGCAATAGGTACTTGATTATATCCCAAGAAGACATCTATGAAAGAATAACATTTGTTTCACATGACTTCATTCATGATTTCGTCAGTGAATGGTGTAGGGAAGGGATTGGTTACTTTAAGTTTGTTCAAACCTAAGAAGTTGACACATATTCTAAGTTTCTTGGGGTCATGATTTTTGGGTTCCACGACCATTAGACTTTCCCACTCTGAATTGTCTATAGGATATATGATGCTAGCATCTAGAATTGCTTCTATCACTTTTTGGACTATGCGATTATAGTTGTGTTCCAACTTGTATGGATAGTTTTTGATGGGCTTGGCCCCAAGGATGCGGTCAATTTTCATATCCCTTATCTCTTTCACAAATCCTTTCAGGTATCTATAATCAAGTGCAATAACATCCTGATATTATCGCAATAGGTTGACTATGTCTGTGGTTTGTTTGTCGGACCAATAGCTACCTATTCATGCCACTTTTGGTCAACCATCTATTGATATGTCAAACTCCTTATTTTTAATTTTCACATCCATTGACTCGGGTGCTTTAGATTCATCTAATTGACATTCTCGTTCTACAACTTTATTATAGTTTAGGAGAAAGTCAATTTTTTCTATGTCTTCCCTATCTTCTTTTTCTTCCTTGGACATTGAGTAAACCATTTGTACATAATTATGTACTCCTAGATGATTTTTCTTCCATCGAAATATCTTCCCTTGAAAAAATATGTTTTCCATGTCTATTCAACGATTTGTTATACTATTTGGATTTTGTACTGACACAAAATTGCAAGTCGAAGTTGATCCCATGTCGATTTTGGCTTTTCCTCTTTTTTGAATTTACTTGGGATTTGTTTTTTCGAGAAATTGATTGATTTCTTTTGCGAACTCTCACTAATGTACCTCCTAGGGGATGAATTCAATATCTTTGATGGAATTTTCTTTGATTCCATTCCAATTGTATGTGTGGCCACACACTTCTTCAATTTTATACCACTTATGTGGTATATCGTCCAACGTATTTGGGAACATGTGTGGCCATACCCTTTAATCTTGGTAGCCTACCTCTCTCCACTTATTCTCACATTGGTGAATGTGAATGACTATATCAAACCCAGGTTAAAAGTTTTGGATGTAGACTTGTCTTGACAATTTCCTTTCGCCAAATATTTCTACAAAATACAAGGTAGAAATGTCTTATGTTTTTAGTCTTGGTGTGTGGGTTTCCCACCATTAGGTTTCCTAGTTGGTGAAGGATTATACTAAATTTTTCACCCTCCCCTGTTCTTCAACTAAATTGGATACTTCATCAACATGAATCCTTAGGAAATTTCTTTCACTAAGTCATAGGGGAGATCTCATTTGTGTGTTAGTTAGGATGAGTATTGGTGTCTATTTTATCTTTTTCTCAAGCACGATAGGGACTACATGTAATGGAAATAATTGTATTGATCACTTTATTAGGATTTCCTTTATCGACCAATACTCCTTATATTGAGATTCATGATTATCCATTTTCCAATTATAAATTTATGTATCCGAGTTCTTCACTATTGACAATGGTGATATGACTAAAAATTATCCTTCACTATTAGGATTGATGTTGTATTTTTGTTCATTCATTACTTGGTACAACCATCGGGCTTTCTGGGTTTTGTCCCATGTTTTGACCCAAGGTTTTCCTTATTTTGGGTCCAATGGTATTATGATTTTCCTTCCACTACCTTTCAATTTAATTCTTTCCCTTTCAAGTGATATCGTGGCCTTCATATTTCGACCCCAAGGCCCTCCAACAAATGCAAGATAAGAATTGATCCAAAAATGAAAGGTATTAATAACAAAATGACATTAAATTGAAGCTAATAAGTCATTAAACAATTCAACCATGCTGAAAATAAGAGAAGATAACAAAAAAAAGAAAGATAAATAGAGAAAAAGAACTTGTTAACGAAGTTCACCAATGTGTGGCTACGTCTCTGGGCCCACTTCCAAGTGGAGGACCACTTTATTGATATTTAATGCTCAAGTTCTCTTCAAAATGGCTCTTTTATGTTAAAAACATGCTTCTAATCTACTGTACAATACCTCCTTATGAAGATGCACACATGCCTCAAAAATCTTCTCTCAAGACATGACTCAATGCCCCTAAAAACATGAGAAATGGGACCTTAACTATGACTCCTCTTCACATTGCCATGCATAAAAAAGCACCCCCTCAAGCTCAAAAGGCCTGGTTTATATAGTTTTTAGGCTCAGTTATGGAAGCCCAACTTCCTACAAAGATATGGCCTCTTTTTGGGGTCAAATCCCCCTCCAAATGGCCAAGAAATCTCCAAAAATTCCCAATTTGGGCCAAAACTATAGAAAAGTATCCACTTTGTTACAAAATTAAATTAATCCCCTTAGGCTTGGGCATGCACACCTTTTCCAGAGTGACATGAGTTCATATGGCCAAGCGCCATCCCCCAAGGGGCTACGCGCTAGCCCCTTCTCCGTTGTCTCATGTTTCTTTGGCGCATTCCATGTAACCAGGGTCTGATCGGTCCTCTCTATGGTCACACCCCTGAGTCACATGGTGATAGGTGCTACTTTGCGGCCCTCCACGCCCGTAGATTTCTCACATGGTGTAAGCACCAACTGTTGAGTCTTGTGGTTGTGTAGTAGTGCATAGAACTAGGGTTGGGGCTAGACCCCATCCCTTACCTCCACCGCCTAGAATTCAAAGCACATTCAAATATTTAATTGCGCCTTTGGTTAATAAGTCACACCGCAGGTGGGTAGGTAGCCTAGCCTGCCCAAAATGCTTCCCCCATATCGGAGGTCTCGAGGTCAATTCGGGTGGAGTTCCACAATATTTTTACAACTGCTAACAAATGACGGGGTGCCATGTGGCAACCCATGACTGGGGCACATTGCACCATTGAACTCGCCCACCAAGGTGACACTTGTCAAACATTGAATGGACCATGTCTGCCACACCTACCCAGTCATCAACCAATCCTCTGCCATGTCATTGTATGATCAACCTGCATGTGTCACCTCTAGATGATGCCACATTAGCATGATTATTTCATCATGACATCATGATGACGTCAACATTGACTTTTTCCTTGTTGACTGTTGATTTTTTGCCTGTTTGAGAATTCGATCAGAGTATGATAACTTTCTCATACAATGTCTATTTGAGGAAGTAAATATATGGTTGGAATCAACACGATGAGACAAATTCAATGGAATTAGTTTCGTTCGATTCCGAGAAATTTCATTTTTTGAGCATTTTCTAGACCTAAGGATCCTCCTGGATCAATCCTCCCCACTTGGAAGCTTTTGGACCACCAAAATTATGGTATCAATTAGTAAATAAGTGAGGATATTGTTCCCTCACTTTTCTGGTCTCCATCCACTTGGCTTGAATTGGATTTGTGCCCTTCAATCCCACTCGAAGATACTCCACATCGCCCCTGCGAGAAGTACAAACTCTTTTGTCCAAAATGGTGTCATCCTGCAACTCATTCATATACTCAGGAGAAAAATCTTCTATGGAAGAAATCTGAAAATTGTCTCCTTAATCCTCGATCATAGGAGGCTCATACAATCTCAAGTTTTCCACATTGACAAATGAATAAATTTGCATATATGGAGGCAATTCTAACTTGAAAGCATTAGAACCAATCTTGTCTAAAATTTTGAAAGGACCATAACGAGTTGGTTTTATATTTTGACCTTCTCCTTGAAATATTTCATTACTGATGTATAACTAGACTTGATCTTCCACTTTTAACTGATGATCAAATTGATGCATGTCATGTCTCACCTTGTACTTGGCTTGGCTTTTCTCCAACTGTTCTTGTATCGCCTGATGAATCAACTCGATCTGTTCAATGAACTTTATATCCATGTCCACATCACTGTGTCTATCTGCTAAAATGTCTTTCCCAAAGACAAAATCCAAAGGATATTTTGGCAAGTATCCAAAACATGTTTCAAATGGAGATCTCTAAGTAGTATAATGCTTGGCTAGATTATATGCATGTTTCACATAACACAAATGTTCATCCCAAATCTTATGATGTTTGTTGCAATATTCCTGAAGTAGATGCACTACTTTTTTGTTCACCACCTATGTCTTCCCATCCATCTGTGGATGAAATTTTGTGCTCTTCTTTAGTCTGGTGTCCAGAATTTCCCACAATCTTGACCAAAATTTCCCCATGAACCTGGAGTCTCGATCAGATACAATTGAAGTAGGTAACCCAAAATGAACCCATACATTTTCAAAGAAAATTTGCGTTGTTTGTTCATCTGTGACTTTCTCTTTAAAAGGAATTAGAACACACATCTTGCTGAACCTATCCACAACTACATACAAGTAATCATGACCTTTCCTAGACATATACAATCCCCCCACAAAATCCATAGATACACTTTCCCATGGTCTAGAAGGAATAGGAAGTGGAGTGTACAATCCTAGATTTTTGTTACTTGGTTTTCTTATTAAACACATAGTACATCCTTTTACATACTTAGACACAATTTCATGCATTTGAGGCCAATAAAAAAACCTTTGTAACTGAGAAAATGTTTTGTCTACAGAAAAATGTCATGCTATAAGAGAAGTATGTGCCTCCCTAATTACATGGACTCTTTCACTTTCTGGAATACATAATTTTCCCAATTGATACAAAAGTTTATCTTTAATATGATAATTCAATTCTTCTTCTCTTTTACCATGACCTAAAGTTGCATAAACTTCCTTAAAATCTTTGTCCTCAGCATATTGTTCAATGTAACTTTCATGAGTAATTTAATTGTGATTAAGGATTGTAGAAAGTGTACTAGGAGGCCTTGATAACATATCATCAACTTCATTATGAATGTCATTCTTATATCTGATGACCAAATGAAATTGTTGTAAAAATCCCATCCATCTAAAATGCCTTGATTATTGTAGCTTAGTTTGTGATTGTAGACACTGTAATGGTTGGTGATTAGTATGTATTATTGTTTCTTTGCCCATTAAGTAATGTTTCCCCTATTTAACACTTTGTACTAGAGAATACAATTCTTTATCATAGGTTGGATAGTTAATTAATTTTGTAGTGAAGGTCTCGGAATGATAGCATATGGGCTTTCTATGATGCATCAACACTGCCCCCATGGCATAGTCACTTGCATCAATTTCAATTTCAAAATACTGTTGGAGATATGGCAATGCCGGAATAGGAGTTGTACTAATATTCACTTTCAAAGCATCAAAAACCTTTTGTTGTCTTCCTCCCCACTGGAATCCCCTTTTCACACTTGTCAAAGGATGTAAATGAGCTGCAATTAGAGAGAAGTTTGCAATAAACTTCCTCCAATACTATGTTTCCCCCATGAAGCTTCTTACTTTAGTTACATTTGTAGGATTTGGAAAATTTACAATCACCTCAATTTTAGAGGGATCAATATTGATTTCTCCACCCCCTATAATGTAACCCAAATATACAAGAGATGTTTTTCCAAATTCACATTTTGACAACTTTACAAAAAGTTTCTCTCTCTGCAACACTGAAAGTATTTGCCTAACATGCTGGACATGCTCTTCACTGGTCCTAATGAAAATAAGAATATCATCTAAGAAGACTATTACAAAATCATCAATGAATGGTCCAAATACATCGTTCATAACCCACATAAAAGTAGCAGGTGCATTAGTAATCCCAAATGGCATCACTAACCATTCAAATAATCCTTGTTTTGTTTTAAAAGAAGTTTTCCATATATCATGTTCAACAACTCTGATTTGATGGTAACCACTTCTTAAGTCTAACTTAGAAAAATAAACTGCATGCTTCAATTGATCTAATAAATCACCAATGCAAGGAAGAGGGTAACATTTTTTTACCGTGATCTTCTTCAAGGCTCGAAATTCCATGCACATGCACCATGCACCATGTTCCATGTTTCTTTGGTAGCATGATGATAGGTGACCCACATGGAGAAGAATTTGGTCTAATGACCCATTGTTCAATCAACTCTTGTACTTGTTTCTTTATCTTTGCATTTTCCAAAACTGATAACCTATACATTCCAATGTTAGGAAGAGGAAGATCCTGCTGGAACTGTATCTCATGTTCAACTTGTCATTTTGGAGGTAATCCTCTTGGGACTTGAAATATATCATCATATTAATAAACAATTCTAACTAATTCATATTTCAAATTTGTATCAAAATATTTGAAAGTATCAATTCTGATAGTGTCCTTATCTTTTACAACCATTAGTAAATATCTTTTACTAACATTTACAATTCTCTTCATTTTCCCTGAGTTGATTAGTGATAGATTCAATTTCTTCTGATGAGCCCTTACAACATATTCTTTTCCATATTTAGTTAATTGATACTTATTGTCTTCATGATATAATATTTCCTTTCTATCATATATATATGGATTCCCAAGTACAATACCGCATATATCTAGTGGGACCACATCTAACTCAACCTCATCTATAAATTGTGAATTGATAGAAAACTTTAGGACACATTGTCTATTCACTTGCAACTGATTATCATTGTGAATCCATCCTAAAGGATATAATTTCTTATGAGGTTTAGTAGTTAATCCCAAATTTTTAACAATTGTCTCTAATATCAAATTTACTTATGAGCCACTGTCAAACAAACTATCAATTTTTGTATGTTTGGAAATTACACTTATGTGAAAAAGTTCGGTTCGTTTGATCTCATCAACTTCATTATCAAATTTTAAAGACTAAACTAAAGAACTTTTACTAGCTTTATAATTTTTACCTTTGATTCCCATGACTGTGACCTTAGTCTCATCTCCCGAATCGGACCCCAAGTCTGTTTGAACTGTTGCAGTAGTCTTTGGCTTCCCTTTATTTCCGAACTTTGCTAGTTTCAATTCTGGTTGAAGGATCGAACAAAAATCCTCACTATGGCCTTGTTTATTACAATGAGTGCATGTAGGTTTTTCCTTCTTTATTGTATTAGTTTTCTTCCCTTTGAAATTATCTTTACCCCTACCTTTCAATTTTCCTTTAGTAGTTTTACATGGTTTTACAAAATCAACATTTACATTCTTGCCTCTAGATTCAAGATGAGTCGCTTGCACACACACCTCATCTAAGCTAGTTGGATTGAACATAAGAATGGTATGTCATAAATAGATATGAAAACCACCTATGCACTTAAGAAATGTCTCTTGAGAATCCAATGGTATTCCCAACAATAAATATCCTTTTTGAAACTCCTGTGTATAACTTTGAACAATTTGTCCTTTTAACTGTCTAAAGTTCTGCCATGACATAATAGCTTGTTGAATATAATCTAGATGATAAAATTGCTTTCATAATGTAGATGTAAAATCAAGCCATGAAGAGAGAGTCTTACCAAACTTTTTAATATCCTCTTTTGTCCTGCTTTCCCACCACAAAAGGGTGGTTCCTACCATCTTGAGACTAGCAAGCTGGATCATAGTCTCCTCATCTATGATTTTTTGTATCTTGCAATACACTTCAATTTTTCTTATCCAATTATCTGACTTTTCCGCATTTAGTTCCCCATCATAGAAATGAAACTCAAACTTAACATCAAGCTTTAACAAAGGCATGGCAGACTTATTCTTATGTGTATGCTTTTGTATATTATGTGTAGTAGAACGAGAACTAGCATTTGATGTAGAACTTGAAGAAGAAGGAGAAGAAGGTTGTGAAGGTGGTGAAGGAGGAGGCTTTGAAGATTCTCCTTTCCCTTTAATTTTCTCCTTTATAAAAGGTTCTCCTAGAATAGATTTCTTTCTCTCCAAGAAATCATCATGTAACACTTTGACCATTTCTGACATGGAGAAAAAGGCTTCTTCAAACTTTCTAGTATGTGGAGAAGTTTCTCCTTCTGAAGCCATTCTTTTCTTTCTCAACACTCCTTCTATATTTGAAATGAATTCATCCAAAGATCCTTCTCCTCTCTAAGATTTGGATCTTGTGAGCATCCAATCCTGCACTTGTTAAACCTTCCAATACAACCAAATCTCTGACACCAAAATACTTGATCCAAAAATGAAAGGTATTAATAACAAAATGACATTAACTTGAATCTCATGAGTAATTAAAGAGTTCATCCATCATCAATCATGCTACAAATAAGAGAAGATAATAGAAACAAGAAAGAGAAATAGACACAAAGAAATTGTTAACAGAGTTCACCAATGTGTGGCTATGTCTCCGGGCCTGCTTCCAAGTGGAGGACCACTTTATTGATATTTAATGCTCAATTTCTCTTTACAATGGCTCTTTGTTGTTACAAATAGGATTTTGATCTATTGTAAAATACCTCCTTATGTAGATTCACACATGACTCAACAATCTCCTCTCAAGACATGACTCAATGCCCCTCAAAACATGAGAAATGTGCCATTAACTATTACTCTTCTTCACATTCCCTTGCATACAAAAGTACCCCCTCAAGCTCAAAAATCCCATTTTATATAGTTTTTAGGCTCAATTATGGAAACCCAACTTCCTACAAAGATATGACCTCTTTTTGGGGTCAAATCCCCCTCCAAATGGCCAAGAAATTTTGAAAAATTCCCAATCTGGGCCAAAACTATAGAAAATTATTCTCTTTGTTACAAAAATTAAATTAATCCCCTTAGGCCTGGGAGCATGCCCCTTTTCCAGAGTCACATGGGTTCATATTTTCAAGCGCTAACCCCCAAGGGACTGGGCGTTGACCCCTCCTCCGATGGCTCCTATTTATTTGGTGCATTCCATGTAACCAGGGTTCAATCGGTTGGGAGAAGCCCCCTGTCGATCGTACCTCTCTGCAGTCATGCCCCTAAGTCACATGGTGGTAGGTGCTAGTCAGTGGCCCTTCGTGCCTGTATCCTTATCACATGGTGTAAGTGCCGAGTTTTGAGTCTTATGGTTGTGTGGTAGCGCATATAACCAAGGTTAGGGCTAGACCCCAGCCCTTACCTCCTCCGCTCATAATTCAAAGCACACTCAAATATTTAATTGCGCCTTTGGTTAATAAGTC
Source organism: Picea engelmannii (assembly GCA_009831015.1). Lineage (NCBI taxonomy): Eukaryota > Viridiplantae > Streptophyta > Pinopsida > Pinales > Pinaceae > Picea > Picea engelmannii. Next base: position 134,671 of record ML785585.1, read on the forward strand.
ACACCGCAGGAGGGTTGGTATCTCGGCCTACCCAAAATGCTTCACCCACATCAGAGGTCTTGAATTCGATTCTGGTGGAGTTCCACAACCTTTTTACAACTGCCAAAAAATGATGGGGTGCCACGTGGTAGCCCATGACTGGGCCACGTGGCACCATTTAACTCACCCACCAAGGTGACACTTGTCAAACATTGAATAGACCATGTCTGCCATACTTGCCTAGTCAACAACCAATCCTATGCCATGTCACTCTACAGTCAGTTTCCACGTGTCACCTCTAGATGATGCCATGTCATCATGATGACATCATGCTGACATTAACATTGACTTTTTTCCTGTTGACTTTTGACTTTTTGCATGTTTGGGAATTCGATCAGAGTGTGATAAATTTCTCATACGGTGTCTCTTTGAGGAAGTAAATATATGGATAGAATTAGTGTGATGATCCAGATGCAATGGAATTGGTTTCGTCCGATTCCGAGAACTTTAATTTTTTGAGCATTTTCTGGACCTGAGGATCCTCCCGGATCAAGCATGGATTCCTTCTACCAAATTAATCACTTCAAAGTTGACTCTTTTCGGAATTCCCATTATGGATGTTATGAAACTTTTATGTTTTCCAATTGGTTCAATGAATCTTTGATCCACTAACTTTAAGAAATTCATAGTTGGATGTAGCAGGGGTTTTCCTGATCTATCCCATGCTTCTCTGGGGAGGGTATTTACTTGTGAATTGAATTCAAATACAACTTGTTTGATCATATAAACATCTATTTTTAGGTCAAATTGAGGGTCAAATTCGCTTGTATTCATTTCCATAGACAACTATTGAAGATTTTTAACTGGTCTTTGATATTCTTTTTATTCTCTTTAGATTCTGCACAAGGTGATGAGGCAACCAACCAATTTATTTTCTTTTAGTAACTGCATAAATTATTCTAGAGCAGTGTCTATAATACTTGAAATTCCTCCTACATTTGCATTTGATTTGTCTTGGTCAATGTTCTTAAAGGACTTGATTGCTTCATGTATTATTCTTTCTTCATGGTCTCGGTTGGGATATGCATTTTAGCCTCCCCTTTTTCTATTTGGTGGGTCTAGTAGATGTCCTCACCCGCTCTAGATTATGTTACTACATGGATATTTTTTGAATTTAAGATATGTTTCTTAGGAACTATATGCAATAGGTTCAAATTATTCTTATTAATCACTTTATCTAATACAATTGGATAGTCTTCAAGGGAGTGATCCCCCACTCCACATATGTTGCAGAACTTGAGATCATTTTTGTACCTTATTGGGAAATAAGGAAATATGTAGTATTCCTTCCAGTAGTTGAAGCAATAATAATGGCCTTGACCACATCCTCTAATGAATTTTCCTCATCCTTGAGAACCCCTATGACCTAGACCTCTATAGTTTTTTCCATTTACTTGGGCGAAATTCTAGTTGACTGTCTATGTATGATACATCGAATGGATGTTTGTTCTGTTTTTTTTTAACTGACATTCTTTCATGGAATGGTTATTTTTCTTGAAAATGTGGCACCATTTTGGTCGGGTGTTACTTAGGTTATGTGGTAAGTCTCTTGTTGTGTGATTTGTTATGGCCTCACAAATGTCATAGAAAATTTCAATTTGAATGCACCAGACTATTAAATCCAGTGCATTGTTGAATTTACAGTAGATTTTTGTATTCCCTTCACTAGAGAAAATAGTGCACCAAAGTTCATTTCATGAAATCAAAATATTTTTGATTGAATATTTTAGTTTTGCGAGTTTTTCTTTCAGTTGTGTCTCAATTATTGATGAAGTTGTTTCTCTTTCATCATCTATTTCTATGCGATGTGATTTTTTCAACGCTTCCTCACATGAATGGATGTCGTATATGCGTAATGTTGCTCAAATGTTTTGTAACAGTCCTTCCACATACTATTGTACACATAATTTTTCTTCAATTGCGTAAGGAATTTGGATTAAAAGATCTTTCAATCTTTTATCATATTCATGGATGATATCACTCAGACTCTGTTTGATCTCTTTCAATATTTTCCTATCCAAGTGGTTTATATATTGTGTTTTGAAAAATGTGAGAAACATTGATCATTATTGATTATATGTGAAGTTCATGAAATAGGTGAGGGCCTTGGCTTGAAGTGCATCACCAAATTGTGCTATTTTTTTCTTTGTCAGTGATATCAGTTGCATCCAAAAAATTCTAAAAAATGAACCAATGTTGTTTGGGGTCTTGATTTCCTTCATAAATGGGGATATGACAGAGGCCCATTGTCGTTTTTTTTTTTTTTTTCAAGACTGGAACTATTACAATATTTTTTCTTTAAGTCGACTAGGAAGTCAAAGTGGTATTACTTTTTGGAGACAAAATTTGAGTATTCAACTCAACTAATACAATCTATCACTGCTCTTCAGTAAGAGTGTATTCCATGGATAATTGTGTTTGTTCTTCCCTTGAGATTATATCATCTCTTTGAAAAACTTTATCTATATATTCTACGAATATTCCTCTTAGGGGTTTCATCGATTTGTTTTCACTGACTATTGATTTAGAATATTCAATAAGTAGATTCAGTAGGGGGGAGGAGTCTGTGATATCTATTATGTGGAGGAATATATCCTATGGTATATTTTGAGTACTCTCTTACACTTTGATTCGAAGCATGTCTCTTATCTGACTGCCATTATCAGTTTGGAACTACACCTTTGGGGATTGCATATCCACGTGAAGTCTTTGATGGAGGAAGTCTGTAATGCGTTCTCTAGTTGTTATTAAGGGAGAAAGTTGAATCAAGGGTATTGAATCATCAATTTGCATACTATTGACTTGTTGGGAACCACCGAATTCCATACTCACTTGCAAGATTTTACTCCTCCCAAGAGCCATTAGGGCACTCTTAAGGGATGATGAAACAAACTCCTGTACATGGGTAGGTTTTCTATGTGAACTTATGGGATACCTTTTGATTCATAACTCTTCTCACCTCTTTTTCCTTTTATTATGCTCCAATTTTTTAACATTAGTTGAAGTTTTATAAGTGTGCGTTCGACATGCATACTTCTCACTTGATTCATTTATCTTCCTCCCGACTTTAGAAATTTTTGAATCTGTCATGCATGAATCGAATTATATCATCTCATGGATTTTCCAACCCCCTATCATTAGCCTGACTTACTCGAGATCAGTGGTGTTTCTCATTTTGGATGATTTCATTTCTTCATAAAATAATCCTAGGATTCTCTTGTGTCTTTGAAATTAGCTTCAAGGAATTCTTCCCACTCTTCTTACTTTTCTTTCCAATTTGAATTCAGAGAAGGATTGGCCAAAAAGGATCATTATTTGAAAATATATCCAACTCCCTCGTTTATCATGAATTTATGAATTAAGGATAGGAAACTGCAAAGGAAATCGTTGTGCAACTCGATACATAATTTGTTTTTTATAGTTTTGACTGACTCTCTATCTTCAATCACCTTTTCTTTGATGTAATATCTTACAATGATTTCAAACCACTCGTTCAGTTTTTTTCTTCCACCATTTGTTAATTTGTGCATCAAATTTTCATCTAGAATGATTTTGCGCATTAGGAGGTTGGTTGAGATATTGGAACAATGCTTCTGGAATAGATTCCAGGAATTGTTTGTGAGTTTATGAGAATAACTATGTAGGCACTTCTGCGATTGTTAGTTGATCATTGCTCCTTTAGTAATTTTTGATATAATTATTAATTTTGTGCTCCCACTATTTGTGTATGTATTCCAAAGTTAACATCTATGTTCCATTTACTTTATACAAGCTGAAGTTTAGAACTACTAGTAATCAAACAAATGTTGTAGTCTGAGGGAAAGTACGAGAAGTTATTGATATATCCTTACACAAAGAAACATATATTATATCATCATATACAAGAACACATGAAGACACATGTAAAGGTGATTATGAAGGATGTGTCCTTGAAAAACATCATATGGAAAATTTTGAAAAGGATAAATCATGGCATGCCCAAGAACAATTTTAGTTGGTTCACGGTGACAAATGTGGTCCAGTTGAGATTCCATCCTTATCAGATGATATCTACTTAATCACCTTCATTGATTATTATAATAGGAAAATAGGGTATATTTGTTGAATCACCAAAGTGAATCATTTGTTATATATTCAGGAATTTAAATCCCAAGTTGAAAAAGAATCTAGGAAACATATCAAGACTTTGTATTGATAATGTAGGAAAGTAAACCAAAAATTATTTTTCAAAATATTTGTGAAAGCCTTACATTAAACATCAAAGGAATATTCCTATATACCTCAACAAAATGGGGTTTCCATAAGGAAAAACATAACTTTAGTTGAAATGGCTAGATGCATGTTGTATTCAAGAGGACTTAAGAAAATATTTTGGCTAGAAGAAATTTGTTGTGCAAATCATATTTTTAATAGGGTTCCTACTAAGGTATTTTTGCAGGTTACTCCTAAGGAAACGTGGAGTGGAATAAGACCATATATTGGCAATTTCAAAGTATTTGGTTGTGAGCATTGGGATAATATTCTTAATGAAAAAAGGAAGAAGCTCGAGACCAAATCTCATAAATGCATATTTCTTGGCTATATTGAGGATTCTAAAGAGTACATTTTTTTTTGTTCATTTATTCAAGATGTTACCATTTGAAGATATGTACAATTCCATCAAATATGTACACCACTAGATTATGCAGAGCATCATGTTGTCTCAAGTTTACCCGTATTTATTTAATTATGTTTTTAGAAATTATTCTTCAAGTGATGAAGATGCCTTGGATCCTATTTCCATTACTTCTTCTAGTGTTTCACTTGACTCATCTAAATATGCCAATGTTGTTTACAATACTAATAATTGTCTTCCTATTTGGGCATGGAAAACACTTGAATCTATAGGTTCTAGTGTGGTATTCCATATAACACCCACACCACTAGATCATGATTTTCTCTTATGAAAAAAGTGTTATACATAGATTATCCTTATAGTTATGCAGAAGCTAAAAGAAATCCATAATGGGAGAAAGTGATGGTTGTTGAATATGATTTGTTCAATAAGAATCACATTTGGGATCTAGTTTCACACATGTTGGTAATTTCAATGAAGAGAAGAAGGAGAATAGTCCCTTTCTCACACATTTATAATTAGTGTGATGATGATAAGGAGAAGTATCGATCACCCTTTCTCACACTTATACCATTTGAAAGAGGAGGATAAAGTGCATGGGACCTTTCTCACACTTTAGTAATTTTCTAGAGGAAGAGGAGGAGAACTATGCCTTTCTCATACATTAGTAATTTTCAGGAGGTGAAGAAGGAGAATCATTCCTTTCTCACACGTTTCTACCCCTTCCGTCATATATATCGTTAGTTTGGTTTTCTTTAGCTAACTTTCAAGAGAAATGTAGGTAGAGAAAGAAACACATACATTTCCAATGCTTACTGATGTTAGGGTTTCTCTTTCTTGTTTTTCCTATTTCATTTCAACATTAAATTGGGACTTTGGATTATTGTTTATTCATTTGAAGGTGCTTAAAAGTTGAACAAATTTTGATTAGGAAAAAACCCATTTATGTTTATTACTTGTCCTCTTTCATTTTGTTTATTTATTGGAAAATTTCATTCAACATTTAATTTTCAACAATTTCCATTTCATTTCCAATAATTAGTTAGTTTTCTTTCAATATTTAATTTCAATTGTACACATTTCACACCCTAATTATATGCTTGGTTCAATTCACACATTTTATGTTTAGAATTTTCCATCTAATTTGTTTTATGACATAGGTCCTCTACTATTTATATTTATAATTTTGTATTTGTAAAAATGAAATCATAACATAAATGTTCACGCAGGTGATACAATGGAACATGTTGGCACAAGGGAAGACCCGAGGTTCACTCCAAGAGTGCACTAACAAGCCCTAGCGACTGGTCCTTTCAGCAACACCTGCAAAGTAGATGCAGTCTCACCCGAAGCAACTATGAGGGGGGTTGCAGGACAAATATGTTTACAACCAGGGGAATATCAAGTGGATCCAATACAACATCAACTCATTATGCATCTAACACTTATCAAGATATAACTATCATGCGCAGCTATATATCTAATCTAACACAATAATGCAAATAACAATATAACAATGACAGAGATCAAAGAAACAATCACACTCAACACAAGGTATGCGTGGTTCACCCTCTCTTTAGGGCTACATCCACAGAACTGTGCTTATGATTTATTAAGGTAAAGCTTACAGTTATTGTCTGCGCTCTCTAGTAGTATATCTTCTTCTTATTTTCTCTTTCTCCTCCCCTCCTGCGCACCCAGCTGTAGGACTTGATCTTCACACCCAACTGAAGATCTTATAGTGCTAGAAGGATCTTACTCTCAGCACTTCTCTCTCTCACAATACAATATTCTCTCATTGAACAACAATCAATAACAATGCTAAACAATAGTACCGACCCAACCTAGGTCCTCTTGACCTCTATTTATACAATATATTCCCTCACCGAGAGCCTTAGGTTGAGACCTAGGCATCAAAAACCCTAGATATACAAACCCTAGGTCAACTTGACCCTCTTTTCCTAGGCTTTGCCAGCCTGTCTCTCCTTTATTCCCACATGGTGATAATGATGGATTTTCCTTCTATCTGAGTTGTCCTTGATCCATATACCTTGCTTATATGTCATCCCTAATCTCCTCATTCAACGACTAGATTTCTTGGGCTTCACTCCTTCTTTTCTACTCTTTTGCTTACTTCGACCCAGTAACAGTCACTATGTCTCCCACGAAGTTCTCATTTTACCTCTTGTTCCTTGATTTTCACTTGATTCCATGCCCAAGGGCCAACAGGCCCCCAACACTCACATGTGACTCATCCTGAGGCACTTCATATATGATCCTTCTATTTTACTTCGACTTTGGACTACACAGTGCAGTATTTGATTTCTTCTTTATGCCTCCTCTCCATCCCTGTGCAGATTGTCTTTTTTGTGTCTGGAACCTAGTTTCAACTGCACCTGATACCTAGACCCTTTTCTTCTAGATTTCTATTAAGAGCTGTGAGGAAGCTAGTTGTCATAGTACAACTTCAACCGACTCCCATTCACCAAGTCTTCCTTCCATTCTCCCTTCAATGTCTTCAGCTACACAACTAATGGGTTGATTTTTCAAATGCTTGTAGGGTCATCTACAGTGCTAATGGAATTTAATATCTTCTGTATGGTCTCCCAACTCTCTGGCACACAACAAAGGCTCTAGCATAATCCTTAGCATTGATGTGTAAGGTAGGCCACTAAAGGCCAGCTCACAAAACCTTCTGTGCAGTTTCTTTCCCTGCATAATGTCCTCCTGCGATGCTTTTATGAGATTCTACGAGGATCAGTGGGTGTTCTGCCTCCATAACACATCTTCTTAGTATCTCATCAGGTCTCATCTTGTATAGTTGACCCACTATCAGTGAAAATCCTGCAGCACACACTACTAGTTGTTTCTTCTGGGGAATTGTATACTCACTAGGTGCCATTCCTGTTGACAGGAACTGGACTATTTCCGCGAAGTGGTCATCAATATTTTTGATGGCGAGTAGCTATGCATCTGGTAGTGTATCCTCTATACTAGTGGGTTCTTCTCCATGTTCCAACCTTGACAAGTGGTCAGGGCCCTTGTTCATTCTTCCTGACTTAACTATGATCTCAAAATCACATTCTTGAAACAACAGAAGCCATCTACATATTCTCCCCCCCAACACTAGCTTGTTGACTAGGTACTTTAGCACGGAGTGATCTGTGAACATTTTAAAGTGTCCTCCCAATACGTAGTGGCGTAATTTTTGTAGCGCATACATCATGGAAAATCCTTCTCTCTCTGTGGTGGTGTAGTTAATTTTTGTTGTGGATAACTTCCTACTAGCAAAGGCTAACGGGTGATCGATGTCTCCTTCTCTCACCTGTGCTAACACATCTTCTAAGGTAATGGATGATGCATCGACATGCACATGAAATTATTTTCTCCAATATGGAAATACCAGAATGGGCTCAGTGACCATCTTCTGTTTCAGTGTGTCGAAGCTCTGTTGACATTCATCTGTCCAACCAAACTGGCAGTCCTTCTTCAACAACTTTTCCATTGGTGTTGTAATTTGGGCATAGCCTTTAATGAATCTCCTATAATAGACAGTGTGTCCTATCATAGTGTGTAGTTGTTTAACTGAAGTCAGAGGTGGAAAATCAACTATAATTTCAATTTTAGATGGATCAACCAACAATCCCCGCTTGCATACAATATGGCCTAATAACACTTCAAATGGTGAGAAGAATATGCACTTCTTCAGATTTAAAGAAATTTGACACTGCCTGCATTTATCCAACATTAGCCTTACTAAACACAATCCAGTCATCAAAATAGGCTTCTAAAAATTTATGCAGAAATTCTTTGAACACTTTGACCACCACCCTGGAAGAGATAGTCGGGGAATTCTTCAGTCCAAATGGAATCACTTCGTCAGTGAATGGTGTAGGGAAAGGGTCATGCATATAGGAATCATTTAGTTTCCCGAGGTCTACACATATCCCTATTTCTCCTCTCTTCTTGTCTTATACCACCATAGGAATGATCCACTCTGATTCTTCAACAAGTTCAATAATCCTTGCTTTCAACATTCTATTGAGCTCAATCTTCACTTTTTCCTTTATTTCGGGTTTAATCTATAGGGTCTTTTCTTGACTGGCTTCGCATTTGGTTTCAAAGGTATTCTCATCTCTCCCATAAGTCCTTTTATTCCCTTCATATTAGTGAACTTGGTTGGAAACAAATCCTGATATTCATGCAATAGCTCTATAATCTTGTCAATGGTAGTAGCATCCCAATAATCTCCAACATTGGAAAGCTTCGGTGTCTCCTCTATTCCAATATTGACCTTTTTTTATCTTGATTGGCTGACCAATAAATGGTAGCTCAGCTCCTGGTCCTTCCACATCTCTTTGGCCTTCTGTTTCAGTGATGTTTATCTTTCTGGGATCATCATCATCATCGACATTGATGTTGTAGAAGCCCTTCAATTTCTGGAGAGGCGCAGTCCATTCATCCTGTTCTTGTTCCATAGGGGGGCTAGATGCCTCTTCAAATACTTTTTGACTCGCAATATATAATGCTTGGTCTACTAAAGGGTATTCACTCTCAAATAGAAAGGTGGTGATAAAATTATGAATCATACCTTCCCAATCTGCAGTGACAAGGCGCAACTCCGCTTGAAGGTACCAGTTGATAGGACTCGTGTCCAGTGTGTTAATGAATCTGTGCACCCATTTCTCTCGAGGAATGTCACTTCAGGCTTCTTCATAGCTTTGCACATGGTCCTTTGGGCAACTTCGACTGCTATACCCTACTTCGCAATTTACTTCTTGTGCTGAGAACCGTGTTGTTATCAAGGTTCGACATTTTGTCTATTCTATGATGTTGCTTTTATGTGTTCCTCACCATCTCACTGGTGTAACTTCCAGGGCCTCATCCATTGCCAACAATCGATATTGTGTTGGTACACTTGTTTCAAAATATTATAGGAAGGCTTCTAAAGGGTTCATACCATCAAATATGGGTAAGTTACTTGTTGTTGTGCCGATCAAGTGAACTTCTCTGGTTAATATAACACATCTTCTGGTAGATACTTCATACATTTGGTTCTTCTAGTTATCCAATGCTTCTTCTGAATCTGATGAACACACGTTGTCACTTCTCCATCTCATATTCCCATCGGTTGTAGGGTTGATTTAATCATGTTGTCTGGCTATCAGTTTGTAGATGTTTTCCAGTTCGTATGCATGGTATTATTCTTTGATGGGCTTTGTGTAACTATGACCCTCATCTAGATCTAAGGGTGTGATGACCCTAAGTCCATCTCGTCCAAATGTCATACGTATTTTCTTCAAATCAACACCAGTAGAGTTGTTGAAGTCCCAATGAATTCCTAACAATGTAGGGTAAGGATAGTTGTCATCAACAATTTAAATTACCTCAAAATATGCAAATGTTCTAACTCCATCGATGTCCACAGGGACATGCTCCAATCGTCCAAATGGGTTGACAGCTTGCTAATTGGCCATGCGAAGCTTGATAGGGTAATATATCAGCTTGGGTTTTCCCATCAGTGCCCAAGTTTTCTTCATCATGACATTGACCTCCGACCCTAAGTCGAGGACCACATAGTCTATATCATACTCTCCTATCTGAGAATTCAAATGTAATTCTTTATTTTTCCTTCTCTTCTTTCCAATATGGTGTACTTCCTTATTCAGTAAGGCATCTACCTTTCCTAGCTCATATTGCCTAATTAAGTTCTGTAGCTCTTGTACAACGTTCTCATCCTGAATTAACTTAAGATAAGTGTACAAAAATTTGGTGATCTTACTTGCCTCTTTTCCCTCCCTCGGCGAAGCAAACTGATCGAATATCGGTGGCATTCCATATTCTCTTACTTCTGGCCATGTTCTTGATGATGAGCCTTGATCTCTTATGAATTCTTTCCTTGCATATTCAAATGTTCGTCTTTCTTTCTTGGCATCAAAATTTTGAGTCTTCTCTGCAACTTTTCTGACTCCTGAGTCTTTTGTAGTCTTTACCTGGGTCACTCTATCTTCTCCTGTAACAAAACCTCCTTGAGTAATAACAACAAATATAGGGTTTTATATGCGAGGTTCATCATATATTAGTTTCACTTGTGGGTTCTACTGAGGTCCTCGTCTTTCTTGAAGCTTAGCTAGTAGTATAGGATAGTCCTCAGTTATATGCTCAAAAGAGTTGCAATAACTGTAGGTGGTGCAAGGGTTCTGACAGTCCCTTTCTATATGCCCTGGCTACGTGTAGTCGTAACAGATTATTTTTCCTCAACCTCGGCCCATTCCTCCTCCTCGTCCCCGTCCTTTGTATCCACCACAAGGATTGAGATTTCCTCTTCCTAGGGAGTTATACTGTGTATTATTTCCTTCTTGATGCACTTCACCTTGGATCTTGTATATGTCTCTTGATATTTCATCCATAAGGTCAAAGACCCTATAATATCTGTCATCATACCCTACTGACATACATAATGTGCAATATAAGTTTGTGGGTGTCTAAACATACTTCTTCATATAGTAGCACTCACCAGGGCGATGTTGATTTCTGCATACTTCACACCAGGGTAATGTGACTTGCTTCAAAGGGCTCGGAGATCTTGAGGCCAAATATTCATGAAATGTAGGGAAGTGTTCCTTATCATGGCCCTCTGATCTGCATCTGACACACCTGATGACTTCTCTTTTGTCCTTTCCCTTATCTTTTTTTATGTCTTCGACCCATAAAGACAAACTGGTCAGCTGGATCAAGATCTAGCTCATACCTGAGCTGGATTCTCCCATAGGGGTTGATTCAAGCTTCATGGAGATCTCCAACGCCTCAAACTACAAAGAAATTTTCTGTTGCATCATAGGAACTCTGATGTGTGGTAACAATGCATTGATGAACCATTCTTTGTTATGTTCATCTGGGATCTTAAAATTTAATCGACATGTTAAGGTCTTGAATCTTTGATCGAATTCCCAGATAGGTTTGGAAACCTTCTGTTTGATCTCCTTCAACTCTGTAATAAACCGTGACTCTGATTTGGGTTTCTTGAATTCTACAATCAATGTGTTCTTGATCTCATTCAATGGTTGGGGTTGTGTAAGTCCTTGGACAAGCTTCATGTACCAACTCAGTTCGTGATCTCTAAGAGTAGTGTTGAACTGGGTTCTTTTGATAGCCTCATCAATGACATTCTTAATGCTCCACACGGCTTCACATAGGAACCAGTGTTGATCTGGGTCTTTAGATCCATCCCCTCTAAAGATAGGGAACGTCATCTCATCTGCCATAGAGCTACCTGGGTTTCCTGTATGAGTAGATGCTGAACTGATAGTAGTAACACTCTGAGGACTCTGGTGACTCTGATTTCCTAGTGTTGTTGAAACAACAGGAGGGTTAAGGATACTTACTTCAATAGTCTGCACAATTCCTGAGTTTTCTGGCTCGTTCTGGCGAAGTTCTTCACTTGCTCCTTCCTCTGGCCTAGAGGGTTCTGGACATTCTTCGTCTGTTAGATCTTCCTCTTCCCCACTGTAGAAACCTTCCTCTCCATCGTTTTTCTTGAACAAGTTCTCAAGGCGAACCCCTTTAAACACTCCCCCACTGCATGTATGTTCAGCTTCTGTGTCGATGTCGCTGTCCATATTTTTGAACATTATCTTTTCTGGCTTCAACCAATCTACTGTATCTTTAGAATGTTCTTCTCATGCAAGAGCATTGTTATTCTTAGCTTCAGAAAATGAAAAAATTTCCCTCTGGGTCCTTTGAAAAATTATCTCTCAGCTTAGCTATACGATTCTTCTCCGTCGTCAACAAATTCGGTGATATACCCTCCAATGGTACTATCAAACCAATGATCTATTGCTCTGGATACAACGTTGTCGACTCTTTTAACCTTCTGGATCAACGTCGATGTCCAAACCACAGGGGGTCTAGATATGATCTCGAACTAGGTAACATCTAACATAGCCAACCACTCAAACAACTCCTGATGGATTCCTCCAAAGAATATCTCGTGGATGTCGGTGAAAATATATCTTTGTAGCCAATATTCAGTACTCAGCTTAGGGTTCTTGTTTTGGCCTTCAGCGAAGTCCCTCTCTTGATCTTCTATCCACTTTTGAATTTTTGTCTTCGATGGGAACCACCTTAACATTCCCTCACGAAGATTCTGGTCCCAGTAATAGAAACATTTGTTGGCACAGGGGCAGACCCGAGGTTCACTCCAAGAGCGCACCAACAAGACCTAGCTACTGGCCCTTTCCATAACACTTGTGAAGCAGATGTAGTCTCACCCGAAGCAACTATGAGGGGGGTTGCAGGATAGAGATGTCTACAACAAAGTGGATCTAGTACAACATCAACACATTATGCATATAGCACTTATCAAGCTATATCTATCATGCACAACTATAGGTCTGATCTAACACAACAATGCAAATAACAATATAACAATGATAGAGATCAAAGCAATAATCACATTCAATGCAAGATATACATGGTTCACTGTCTCTCTAAGGTTATGTCCACATAACTGTGCTTATGATTTATTAAGGTAAATCTTACAGTTCTTGTCTGCTCTCTCTGCTAGCATATCTTCTTCTTATTCTCTCTTTCTCTCCCCCTCCTACACACCTAGCTGCAGGACTTGATCTTTGCACCCAGCTGAATATCTTACAATGCCAGAAGGATCTTACTCTCAGCACTTCTCTCACTCACAACACAATATTCTCTCAATGAAAAAAAATCAATAACAATTCTCAACAGCAGTACCAACCCGACCTAGGTCCTCTCGACCTCTATTTATACAATATAGTCCCTCACCGATAGCCTTAGGTCAAGACCTAGGTGTCAAAAATGCTAGATATACAAACCCTAGGTGTCTAAAACCCTAGGTCATCTTGACCCTTTTTTTCTGGGCTTCACCAACCTGTCTCTCCCTTCTTCCCATGCAGTGCTAACGATGGACTTTCCCGCTATCTAAGTTGTCCTTGATCCATATACCTTGCTTATCTGTCATCCCTGATCTCCTCATCCAATGGCTAGCTTTCTTGGGATTCTCTCCTTCTTTTCTGCTCTTTTTATTACTTCAACCCAATAATAGTCACCGTGTCTCCCATGAAGTTCACATTTTACCTCTTCTTCCTTGATCTTCGATTGATTCCATACCTAACGGCCAACATAACACCTAGGATCATATTATACATGTGTACCTGTGCATTAAGTATCCTAAAAAAAGACTGGTGATGTTACTATTGGATCATGTTGTTATTGATGCCAAAGGTTTGATTGATGGATGTCAAGTGATAGATTAATGTCATTGATTGATTTCAATTGATTGATTGATGCCAAAGGATTGATTGATTGATGATTGATGTCAAATGTAATATGTATTGTCCTTGATGAGAATGGATATATTTCAAGTGGTATCATAGTCATATGATTTCATTGATATGATGCATAGATGAATATGGATTAATGAGTTGTCATTGATACATGATGCATATATGAAGATGGGTCCATGAGTTGTCATTGATAGATGATGAAAAGATGAAGATGGATCGATGTGGTTTCCTTAATATATGATGCATAGTTGGATTGATGTAAAGATGACTCATTATTATCTTATCATGTTTGATAAGGTGTACAAATGGATGAACTCCAAAGTGGTCCCCTTATGGTGAAATCCCTCATGGGAGGACGCTTTATAGTTGCGTTATCCTAGAAGTATGGTTGGAGAACCCATGATTGATTATGGAATAATGAGATGAACATAACTGAATTTGTCTATGAAACTATCCTAGATGGATAGCGCTTGTCATTACATTTATGGTGGTATGTAGAACATCACATAAATCCTCACGGTTTGAGATTTATGTCCTTACGAAGTTGGAGGACCCTCATATGTAGGCTTGAAGCCCCAAAAGTTCAAAGAAGTCAAAGATCTTGTAAAGAATGTAGAAATTTTAATACAAATTATGTATTGCCTGGATTCTCTTGATCTAACAATTATATGCCAATGTTAAATACATAATCGCTTCTACAAATATTCTTGCAGAATTTAAAACACGATCACCAATTGCAATATCAAGAAGAAAGATCAATCACACATGACACAGATTTTTTATCGGGAAAGCATAAAGATAAAAACCCCACTATTATATATTATGTATATATCATGGATCATGAAAAAATCTCATACAAAAATCTAATCCAAGAGCTCTCAATACAATATACAATTATCTCACACTGTCATACAAAAATTGACAAATTCATGTGCCAATTTACTGCTTCCAGACAACCTGCCTCCTGTACGCAATCCCTGCTAATGGAAATCCCTACAATGAATGAATTCCTCTTGCCTAGGATGCCCAATCCTCATGGGCACATCCAATGTGTGTGTGGTTGCATGAGTGCACTCACTAATGTCACAACTGATAGTCAAACTGTCCCTTTCACATGTTATCTCAACTGGGTCTCCACTAGATCTGACATGCATGTAGTTAAAAGTGGTAAATCTTCAGTTTCATGTGAGATCACTGATTGTGAATTAATTAATAATTAACTCACTGATATCTCACTAGTGTAAGTTCAGTTACAACTAGTACAATTGAGCTTAACTCACTTAACTAAGTTAAACTACTTCACAACTCACATAACTACACATCCAACTCTGTTACAACTTCAAATCAATCAGTTACAACTAATTCGACTTGCATGTCCCACCAGTCAACCTTTGAACTCGAATTTCCTATAGCTAACTAATTTTCCACTTCAGTTAACTATTTCCAAGTGCTCATTGAGAATAGATTAATATTTATTGTCCAACTATTATTAAGGGATAATAATAGTTGACATACATATATAAATAGAATTCGCTCACCATCTATAAATAGACATCATCTATAAATAGAATTTGCTCATTATCTAAAAATAGACTTCCACCTAAAAATAGCCCGAGGCTCCTTCCAAGTGTAGGTGCATAATTTTCACTAGGAACTTCTTGTTGAATCTAAACACTCCCTCTCAACAAGAAATGGATTATCCTTCACCCTGATCCTGTCTCTATGGTATTCGAATTTTCTCCTGGTGAGCACCTTCGTCAGAATGTCTGCATCCTGATATTCCATAGGAATGTACTGAACCAACATGATCTTTCGCTGCACATAATATATGATATGATGATACCGAATATCTATATTCTTAGATCTATCATGAAACACAAGATTAATTGAGAGTTTAATGCAACTCTAATTATCACAATGAATCACTGTCAGATCTAAATGAGAACCAAATAAACCAACCAAGATCTTTCTCATCCAGATAGCCTCACATGTAGCTTGACTCGCTGCCATGTATTCCATTTGCACTGAACTGAGTGCCACAGATCTTTGTTTCCTGTTGTACCAAGAAACAACTGTAGATCCAATACTAAATATCCCCCCTCATGTGCTCTTTCTGTCCGTTGGGTTGCCCGCCCAATATGCATCCATGAAGCCATGCAACTTCACCTCATTCATCTATCTATACCATAATCCATACTCAGATGTTCCCTTGAGGTATCTCAAGACATGCTTACCCTCCTTCCAAAAGATTTTGGTAGGCTTAACCATCTCTTGACTCAGCTGGTTAACTGCATAGAAAATGTCCAGTCTTCTGTTCACTAGATACATTAGCAAACCCACTAACTATTGATAGACAGTAGAATCCACTACCTCTCCAGAAGTAGCATCCTCTTTCCTCCAGTTTCTTGGAAGAGAAGTATCCATGGGTTTGTAGCCCTCCATATGAAACTTACCCAATATCTCCCTTCTATACTTGCCTTGGGACACAAAAATTTCACCATATCGCTGCCATATTTCCAATCCAAGGAAATAATGAAGAAGGCCCATATCCTTCATCTTAAACTCCTTTGCAAGGTCCTCCTTGCATGAGTGTATCATCTTCTCATCACCAGTCTGTATTAAATTATCAACATAAATAACAATGATTAAAATCTTACCCTTGTAGATCCATCTCGAACCTACCACTGATTTGTCAACCGGTCTTGGGACAATTTCCCATGCAATGTTTTTGAAAATGGAGTCATACTCCTCCACCATTGCATCAACCCAAGTGGGATCCCGCACTGCTTCATGAAAGGAAGATGGTTTAGTAACAATAAATTTTTTCATGAGAGCCATATATCCAGAAAATCGATCATGAGACTGTCTCTCTCTACGTTGTGAAGTAGGGGATCCTACATTCTGTCCAACATCTAGTCTCAATCTGTCAGCTTCCGTGGTGTGCTTTCTGCGATTTATGATGGATGGATCTGCATGAGTGGCTTCCTCCACTCCATGAACCTCCTCGTGTGGTTGATCCACATCTTTGGGAACCAACAGTTCCTCCTCTGTATGCAAGTCTAGCTCCCTCTCAAGCAACAACCGCATGGATTTCCCCTCATCAAATTTTATATCTCGTCGCATAACAGTCATATTACTGTTAGGAAAATACACATGATAATTACGGGGTGTTTTTGTGTACCCCACAAATATCCCAACTTCAGCAGTCTACTCCATCTTTTTCCTGGCGTTCTTGGTCACATGCACATAAATAGATGAGACAAAAATCTTAAAATGAGAAACATCAGGTTTCTTACCAATGAAAGCTTCTTCAGGTGTACTCTTTCCAAGTACTCTATGAGAACAATGATTTTTCACATAAACCATAGTTTTTCATGCTTTCACCCATAAATGCATTGGTAGGCCCTGATCATGCAACATCGCTCGTTCTGCAGCCATGATCTTTCTGTTCTTCTTCTCCGTGACCCCATTTTGTTGTGGGTTATGAGGCACTATGAGTTCTCTTTGAATTCCTTATTTTCTGCATAATTCTTTGAGTTCGTTATAAATGTATTCTCCACCATTATCGCTCCTTAGATCCTTCACTTGCTTCCCCAACTCTTTCTCCACCAATTATTTAGAATCACAAAACTTTGAGAATGTTTGATCCTTTTTCTACATGAAGAAGATCCAACATTTACGAGAAAATGCATTAAAAAAAATAACATAATACTTATGTTTTGTTGTTGAAGCAACCGAGAATGGTCCACACACATCTGTGTGAAAAATCTCCATGATCCCCAAAGAATGGTTCTCCTTTCAATGAAAGGTGGACTTTACATACTTCCCCATGGTGAAACCCTTGCACTGATCTAACTGAGCAAGTGTTCCCATTGGAAGTCTTGTAGATATTTGCTACATGATTTTAAAGGCTCCATGATGAATATGGCCCAATTGCCTGTGCCATAATTCACCCTCATCCCAGCTCACAACATTTTCTGCCTTTCCCATCATGGAAGCATATCCATCTACCTCCAACTTGTAGTGATTCTTAACTCGAATCCCTATCTTCTTGACTTGACCCATTGTTTTATGTCGTAGGAAATATTTTCCATCATTGAAAACAATGTCATAGCCTTTGTCCTCCAACATTGCGACTGAGACCAAGTTTTTCTTCAGACGTGGAACATGCATAACATATTTCAATTGAAATGGTTTACCTGACTCCCTCTGAAAGGTAATTGTACCAATGTCAGTTGCACTGTATCATCCATCTTCACCCATATCTATATGCATTTTGAGATCTCTCTCCTCCAAGACACTGAAAAGCTCCTTGTCTCCCTTCATGTGGAAGGAAGTGACACTATCCAAATACCACACCGATCCCAATGCACTTGATTCCATGCATGTGATCAAGGAGAAGTCAAGTTCAAATTGTGAGGTAAGGGCCTCACCATATGAAGCTCCAACAAACTTCTTGTTATTATTCTTCCATGGACAGTTAGTAGCAAGATGCCCATGTTCATGACAGTGAAAACACTTCACTTTGGACAAATCGTTTGACACTGTCATACAAAAAATGACAAATTCATGTGCCAATTTACTGCTTCCCAACAACCTGCCTCCTCTGCGTAATCCCTGCTAATGGAAATCCATGCAATGAATGAATTCCTCTTGCCTAGGCTGCACAATCCTCATGGGAACATCCAATGTGTGTGTGGTTGCATGAGTGCACTCACTAACATCAAAACTGATAGTCAAACTATCCCTTTCACCTATTATCTCAACTGGGTCTCCACTGGATCTAACACGCATGTAGTTAACAATGGTAAATCTTTAGTTTCATGTGAGATCACTGATTATGAATTAATTAATAATTAATTCATTGATCTCTCACTAGTGTAAGTTTAGTTACAACTAGTACAACTAATCTTATCTCACTTAACTGAGTTAAACTACTTCACAACTCACATTAATACACATCCAACTCTGTTACAACTAATTCGACTTGCATGTCCCACCAGTCAACCTTTGAACTCGAATTTCCTATAGCTAACTAATTTTCCACTTAAGTTAACTATTTCCAAGTGCTCATTGAGAATAGATTAATATTTATTGTCCAACTATTATTAAGGGATAATAATAGTCGACATACATATATAAATAGAATTCTCTCACCATCTATAAATAGACATCATCTATAAATATAATTTTCTCATCATCTAAAAATAGAATTCCACCTAAAAATATCCTGAGGCTCCTTCCAAGTGTAGGTGCATAATTTTCACTAGGATCTTCTTGTTGAATCTCAACAAAGAAAAAATTATTATTTAAATGATAATGTGAAGTGACAAATTCAAGGAGGATTATTTAAATAATAAAGAGAAGTATCAAAGAAGATGATTTAAATGATAAAGTGAGGTGACAAAATCAAGGACGATTATTTAAATGATAAAGTAATGGATAACTTTCTACTTATGAAAAGTGGTTAACCCTAAAATGAAGAAAATGGGTTAAGTGACCTAGAAGTGGGTTAAGTGACCTAGAAGATGCTTCTAAGGAAGCTACTTGGAGAGTATAAATAAGAGGCAAGGGTCTCTTTTGAATGTGCATCTCTTGAGAATGTATTGAAGATCTATTCCGAGAGAGATATGATCTAGAGTATCTCATGGATGCATCAAAGTTTCGGTAATTCTGAGTTCACGATGACAAAAGTATCGAAATTTCAGAAACCCTGGTTTATGAGGTATACGTAGGCTATAGTTAGCCAGGGCGTGAACATACGCGGGTTGAATGAGGACAAGGCACGTACAGTGGATGAATTCATGGAGACTTGTGTGTGAGCTAGTGTTGTGCTCTTGAAGATTGAAGCAGGTTCCAGATCTGCATTATATGGGCCCAGATCTGCCATAGAAACTCTGGTATGGTTACATTGTTGTCTTGATGGACACTCTTGCTTGTTGTGTGGTGAATTATTACGGAATTCTTGATATGGCTGTTGTGATTTGGTTTGTGTTGGGTGATGGAGTGAGAAACACTCTTATGATTCAATACTGATATGATTTCTATAACATGATAATTTCTTATACATGATTGAGTAACATTCATATTGTATGATTGAGGAGCACGAGTAAGTAGTTGGAGAGCTGGGATGTTTTGTGATTGACTATGGGTCAAATTGGACAATGAGAGACAAAAGAGAATGTGATTGAATGTTGCACAGGATCTGAGTTCATCTTGAAGAGAAAAAACTAAGTAACTCAGAAGTGATACACAGGCTATAGTACAAAATGTCCGCATACATATGTGAGTTGTACTACTAGTATGGCATTTACATATGCGCGCTGCACTACCGATAGGTTGCGTACCTATTGACAAATTAATATCTATTGAGGATTTTTTCCTCAACTCAGTTGCTGCTGAGGGTGTAAGATGAGTATTGCATTTTAGAGCGGGTGATCTTGTAGAGTTGTACTTTTTTTAGTTGTTGTTGATAACCCAAGGATTGTAGTCCATGATAAAAATAAAATTGTACATACATCTTGTGTTCCTTGAGTTTCTTGTGGTGATGATTTGTTGATGATATATTGCTGATATATGTTCACATTTAACTGATTATAAATGACAACAATAAGTAATGAGTAAATGGTGATTGCCAACTAATGAATTTTTGAAAGAGGGAAGTTTTGGGAAAAAGATCCCCACACTCATTCACCCCCCCCCTAAGTGTGGTCGTTGTGTCCAACATTTACAAATATTTACTAGTTTCTAGAGGTTGTTGGCCCAGAGAATGGCTACCTAGACTTGAAAATTCACATTTACACCATGGATGATGTGAAATCCATATGAATTGTTCTGAACTCAATAATTGTGAAAGAAGTTGTAATTTTGAATGAATTTGAAGAAATTGTAAAACATGAATTAATTGAGATAGATGCTAAAGATTGTGTTGTACAACACAACACTTTCCAGGTAAATTTATATAAAAAACATCCGATGTAAGCCTAAATGGAAAGGAAATATGTGTTTACATACAAGTATGGATGGAAGTTGGGTAGTTAAAATGAGAATCCAAACATAATATCTGCTAATGCAACATATCATGGGGTTCAAACTATTTTGAATGGTTTATAACCTAAGAAACAAACATCATCTATTGTGCACTACATGAGTATAAGAAAATAGTTTAATCATAATTCTATCTTAAATGTAACATATTGGAGGCATAGGTAAACACATAGTTTGGATAAGGATATGAGAAAATCATACTTCAAATCCTTGAAGAAGACTCCATCTAAGGATAAAATGGAAACAATGACAAAAATGTTTCAAAAATCTAGGGGTGAAAACAAAACAAATGCATCTAATTTCTTATGTGATGGAAACATTTTCGAAGTTGATATTCATTGGTGGCATGAGGCCCATAATGAGTATAAATATAGATTTATCAATAAGAATCAGGTGGTTGAATTGATACCATCGACGATAGCAATAAATCATTCAACCTTGCAAAATTAGAATCAAATTTTGTTGTTTCAAGTGAAAAGTACATTTTATTATTATTGATAGGAAACACTTGACAAAAGATTCAAAGAAATAACAAAAAAATAAAGTTGTGGCATGATATATTAGGTCACCTAAAATTTGGTAAATTGTGGCTATCATGTAGGATGGTACATATCTTCTCTCCAGTTTCTTTTGCTAAGAGTGTGTTGAGTGCACAACACACCCTAAAATTTTAGTATTTTTGGGTACCACCGTTTTCCCTTTTTGAGGATAATGTCAATAATTGGAGGTTGGTGTTCTTTTAGAAGAGCTAACAATTTTAAGTTTCCTTTTTTTCCTAAACCATATGCTTCTTCGGGGAACTGCATTTTTTTTTGACTCGTGATAATCAATTCGAACGTAAATGTTCCTATCAATCCTTGAAGTAAATCACGTCGATGGTCAAATCAACGGTCAAAAAACATGTTTTCTAATAAGGTTTTTTCTAAAACAGCAAAATAATATTTGTGGAATATTATCTTTGGATTTTTTCTCAATTTCGCTAATATCTCCTTTCTGCATGTCCAAAAATCTTCATCATCTTCCCCTTTGATTGAATTATTATTAATAGGAATTTCAAAATTTTCATGTCTAATTCTATGAATGAATCGTCTCATAACATGTACAATTCCATTGAGAAGAGCCTCCACTTGTCAGTCTCAAAAAATGCCAAAAGGAAAAGGAAAAAATATAGGGGAAGCATCTAGTCCAGTACCAAAAGAAGAAACAAAACTAGAAAGGAACTTATAATCAATAAGAAGGTTTCCCTTGAAGTTGTTTGTGAAACCGCCAACATACAAACACATTGAGCCAACCATTGGAATTAAATTTCCCTTTCTTGGATGGAATGAATTATTCATAAAAATCAGGGATGAATATTACCCCAAGTCGACATCACATAGTGACCTTGTTATTAGAGAGATGGATGATAGGGTTTTCCCCAACATTTGTCATTCATGTTTGCATATAGTTGTAGTGGGGGACCGATGTATCCTTTTATAGAAGCACTGGAATGGATTATCATCCGTGATGATAGGAGGAAGTGTTTAATCAATGATGAGAAGGGACAATTTGTAGGGACATTTCTTCCTCTTAAGATAAATAAATACTAAAAACTACTAGAACCAAAAGTGTTAATCAACACTAATTTTGTAATAACATTTCATAAACAACATGATGTAGGAAAAATTGTGGTGAACTAGTGGAAAGAGGACAATAAATAATTCAACTAGTCCTTAGGGTGGTATGATGTGATAGGTTTACAGGAACCATACATGTACAAAATGATCATGATATTCCAATTATATGGAAAAAATAATTGCTCATGTTATACCGAGGCATGGGTTCCATTGGATAATATAGTGGACACTACATGAAATATGTTTAATTAGGGAGCTATTATCACCAGACAACTCATTAGAAGAATTGAGAAATCTCAAAACCTTATGCCACGTGAGGTTCCTTCATTGTAGATGGAATCTTCTTTGTTGGAGGTTGTATGTTCCTGAAATGTTTTTGTTGATATGAACTTAAGTTGACACATTTCAAATCCCCTTTCCATTTTTACTTTAGCACATTGTGGGAAACACTATACAAGAAATATTATTCTATGATTTGTGACTTGTTCTTGGAATGACTATATATAATTATTTTCCACCAAGAATGTTCGAGGTTATCTATGAAAGTATTGTTCTTGATATTTATTCTGGGCTCACAGAACAATGTTATACATACACATTTAATAATATTTATTTCACAATTCCTTTCTACCTTCATCTTAGAACGAAACTTCAATACTCTAATAATTTAGAAATACAGAGGCAATGTCTCTTCTTTGGGATTTTATCAAAAATCAAGAGATGGAAAGAAGAATTATAGAAAAAACAATTAGCAAACATAGCAAGATATCCAATGTTGATAAATATTACTTTATCTACAACAAAAGAAACATGAAATGTATGTCTAAAAGATGAATTAAGATGAGAACATTTATACACATACAGATCGTGTTTCACTTACAGTAAAAAAGAGGAAAAACTATACTTGAATAGACATCTAATTAAGTGAACCAGAATATATGTATTACTAAATTACATCCATTCATTCCTTAAACGCCATAGATTGAAGAAGATGAATTGTGATAAATCTGCATCACACATAAAACACATAACTCAAAGAAATGATAAGTGGAATCTCAGTCTTCCTGTAGGAATTTGTATTGAAAAGTCTCTCTTTACATCATGAGAGAAAAATCCCTCATCATATCTCAAATGTGTTTATTTATACAATTTTTTCTTAAGAAAAATCAGTTAGACTTCCACACTTCTAGATCTTAAAATAGAAAAAATATTTTAAATACTAGGCTAACTAAATATTACAAAATATTTGAACATCTATCTTTCTTCTGGAAACTTCATCGCTTGCTGGTTGTTTGAAGGATTATCTCTTCATTTTTTGCTCGTAGATGTAGCTGTCTTCTGTTGGTCCTTGTATTGATTGTGTAAATTTAATAATAAAACTACTAACTTGGGGGGCTCTGTATTAACATTTAACACAAAGTTAAAATCGTTTTTATGTACAATGGTAAATTATTTTGAACTCTGACTGCATCCCGCTGAGTAATCTAACACTGTAAATTGTGCTTAACCAGGAAATGGTTTAAAATATGAAAATTAACCTGAGTCATTTGTTGAATGTCAAATTTGTCCTTTTCTATGCTCTTCTTCAACTCTTATCTCTTCTCATTTACATTAAGTGTCCCAATTATTGAATGGACATCACCAAGGTCAATCTCATGAATTTCTACATCTACAATGAGTATGGAATTTTAACATGTTTCTTTTGCTTCTTTGGCCAATCTTTTACTTTCTTCCAGGTTGTTTTCCTAGGTCTTTATTGCCATTTCACTCTTTAACTATTCAAAATCTGTAAATTGAGTAATTCCTGGTGTATTTATATTTTGATTCCACATCATCAGTTCCTGAAACTTAGATTTTGTATTGACCAACTGTTTTTCTTTATCAACAATTATTTGTAATGAATAATTGATGATAATATATTATTTCTGATTACTTTCCAAACTTTCACAGAAAGTATCTTGGGTTGACTGTAATCCATCATTAACCTCTAGGGATTGTTTCTTAAAATAAGGGATATCGATAATTTAATTTTCAAACTTTTTGATATGAGATTTTAAATTAATAAGTAATGCATCTTTCTAGGACATAGTATTTTTCAACGTTTGTTGATATTGAAGACTTTTTTTTAGTTTTTCCTCCAGTTGTTTGATCTATTGTTGATGACTTTGTCAGACCTGAACTATTTCAGAATTAACTCTCTCACTAATAATGACCTCTGTTTGTTTCAAATTGTTTTGCAACTGTTCAATTAAAATATTTTGTTGATCAATCGTTTCTCTTAAATTTTCTATAGACCACAAGTTTGTCGTTGCAAAATATCCCAAAGAATCAACTACCTGTTTTGAAAATTTAGGGTCACTCTTTCCCTGACCATCAAATATCATCGTTTGCCTTTTGGTGATTATACATTCTTTCTTATGAATTTGTCTCTGCACAATAACTTTCCTCTTTTTTCTAAAGAAGATATCCGATGAAGAAATTTCTATTGGCTCAATAGGAGTGAGATCTTCAACATTTACTACCTCTGTGACTTGTACCTAAAATATTTGTGAAAGGGGAGTTAAATATGGGATGGGGGATGCAAGTGCATTAGATTCCCCTTGATTAGTAACATCCTTTAAAGGAGTTTCAATGTTTGAAGTCATCTGAGGAAAATATGTCCATGCTTCATAAAAGTGTCGAACATTGCCAATGTTTCTTGTAAGGTCTTACATGGTAGAGTTGGCTCCATCACTATTGTATCCTTGGATAATGTCTCTGTGATATGGGGAAATTCCCCCTAAACTAGGTCTAAGGAATATGCAGAGTGATAACTCCCTTAAAATACTGAATTATCTCTAATCTACCCCAAAAAAATCTAGACTAAGTGATAAGAGAAAGAGAGAAGAGAAGGCTAATGAGTGCACCTTGAATCCTTATAGTTTATGTAGAACTCTTCCACTCATTGTTGTCTCTTAAATTACATATCTCCTCCCAAATATTACCTGCAAGGGGTTAAGAATACAACACAACAACATATACAATCTCTAGTAATCACTTGAAAGCCTAAATATAAATGTAAATGATTAAAATAGATAAGAACATGTACACATAGGATTTTGGGACAAATATAATCTCTTTTATTCAAATATAAGATGAAAGGTTACAAACTTTTCTTGCAAACACCACTCTACGAACCAAGTTCGGGCTCCTCTGTCATGGCTCCAAGTGCACCAATCCCACATAAAATTCTCACAACCAACATGCCATCAAGGGAAGCATGAAGGGTTTCATAGGGAGAATGGATGAGAGGGAAATTTGAGGCTAAAACTCAAAGCAAGATGAAAAACTTGGGCAATGAGAGGGAAAGGATTTTGGCAGAGTTTTCTTATTCTCTTATTTAGATGTCTAAATGAATCCCCGGTACCTCTTTTTATATAATAAAAAGATGGTTATTCGGTTTGGGGATGGAATGCAAGGGGTAAAATGGTTAGGAAACCCTCCATAGCCCATAAAATCTATCAAAATACATGCAATTTTATATTTTTTGCAACTTTTGGAGGTAAACACGGGCTACTTAGCATGAAACAAGCGTATGTAAGTGAGGTAACTAGTATGCATCATACATGTGTATGCGGGCTATTAGTGCAGTAGGGTGCACACATTATCCAAAGAGTGATTTTTTAGAAGGAAACCTCAATAGTATGTTTGGAAAAGTATGAAAATGGATGGGCCAATGTCTTGGATGCATAGATGTGGAATTTTTGGACTATAACATATCCCCCCTAATGTGTGAGGTCAAAAGAGAAACTAATGGTTGAAATATATTACAATATCTTTTACATAGTGGGAAGGAATGTAGTTAAGTGAGCCCAAGACGAGTGTTTGTGAGCATGTCATATGAAAAATAATGGTAATCTCTCCGAGGTGGGCATACCCATGCTCAAGATAAACTAAGCATGGATGTCAATCAAGTACACTACATATACATATCATATATAATAATCATGACTACGAGAAAAATATGAATGTCTATATAAAGTGTAGCCATGAACAATACACAATGGATCTACATCTCATAATCATCTGAAGATATACAAGTACAATGTGATATGAATTCTCAGGAAGCATCAATGCCTGTGGTTGGAGATGATGACTTCATAGATGGAGCAACAATTTCAAGATCTTCAAAACTCAGGTAGGAGTACAATAGGAGTGTAACACTCACTACTTTGAGGTCTTCGACATGTCGTCGAAGAAAGACTGGAGGACCTCGATCCTCAAGCACATAAATTCATTGATTCCAAATTCAAACTTGATTGGACTCTCTATATGGTTGACTCATGAAAGTCAAGAGATCAGCTACATAATGGCCAACTCAAGCTGGAAAAAAATTCCCTTGGACAAAATCACAAGAACATGATGAGACTCAGGCAACATATTATTGACATAAGTCTGTAATACATGAGGCACCAAAAACTCTCCATATGTTTGGAATAGTATCCAATCAGAGGAGGACATGACTCTATGTAACGAGAACAACTTCCTAAGGTCATACTAGATCCCAATGCTTGTAGAACAAATAGAAGGATGCACTTTGTCCAAGGAAACTATCTTGATCTCGATAAGAGAGAATGTATATCCCATATCCTCTTTTTGGAATATTTGATTTTTTTGTCTTTTTCAAAATTTTAACGATCTTGAAAAAGAATAAAAGAATGCTACATTACAAAGGAGGAATGAGTGTCGCAGGAAAGAAAACTAGTTCCATGTGCATGGAACATACTAATGTTCAATGCAATAGAACATGTGCAGGATAAGGACAATGAGGAAAATTTCTCTAAGGGTAAAGGTGTCATATTGCAAGGGAATAAAAGCTACAAGGTTTTCACCTAAGGAATGATTTAAAGGTTCAGTAATAACAACATGAAGTTGACATTATTCCAAAGATGCATGGATGAGACATGTGATGCAATTACAAAATGAAACAACAAGAATCCTTCCATGTGAAGCTTTACAAGCCCAGAGAAGGTAAGCTCGATGGTTTTTCACATTTAGAGAGTTTGAAAAACAATAAAAGAAGTCTCCAAAGTGATCTTTTTCGTAAAGTTAGTCTCCAGGGTCTGAAAAAGAATAAAATCATACCAAGGGTAAATATTTTGGTCACTAGGGCCAGAGTATTCCTTTTTTGTGATTAGTCCAATCAGTCCGGAAAATGGTTAAACTTATACCAAAAGGATGTCTCTTCAAAACCATTTTAACGAGTGTGAAAGAGACAATATCACTCAACTATATTTAAAATTTTAAAGAGTATGAAAAGAGATTAACTATGGACTCGACGCCTTTTTCATAATTTTAGTCCCCCTAATCTCGAAAAAGTATAAAACATAACTTAGGAGAACTCTCTCGGTGAGACATGTGTCCCTAGCTATACCTTTTTTCTAGTTAATTTATTGGCCAAATAAATGGTTAAACTTATGCCATATATATATTCCTTCTGGAGCAATTAACGAGTGTGAAAGGAACAACGTAACTCGACAATATTTTCATATATAGGGAGTCTGAAAAGAGCTTAACTATGGACTCCAAGGGGGTTCCTTTTTTATATATAATCTCCAAGGCTCGAAAAGGAGATAAACCAAAACCAGGGAGAATGCCTCTTTTTCACAAATTTAGTCCTTGAGGCTCGAAAAAGGGTTAAACTTACACCTGGGAATACTCTCCTAGCGAACTAAATCTCTTAGGGCATACCTTTTTCATAAAAATAGCCATCTAGACCAAAAAGGGGTAAACTATTGTTGGACAGATGTGCCTTCAAATTTTAGTTTGACGAGCATGAAGGGAAATGAGATCACTCAACAATATTTTTTATTTTAGAGAGTCTGAAAAGGGTTTAACTAAAACTCCATGGGGGCTTATTTTCTTAAATAATCCAAACATGATTGAAAAGAATAAATAAATTGTTGTTAGATGTCACTTTCACAATTTAAGTGAGCTTGAAAGACAACAAACCATGCTCTTAGGGAGTCCCTTGGGTATATGCCATAAAAAGATGAAGAAGAATGAGGCTACAATAAACAATCATGGTAGAACTAAAAGGACCCCCAAGCCTATGGAAAAATCATAGCATGGATGCCAAAATGCAATAAAGGATCTACCTACAGCACCCATGTAGAGAGAGGCTCTACCACCTAATTACAACAATTCTAAAGAAGCATAAAAAGTTTCATATCACACTTCGGTGGGATCGATCCTATGGAAAAGCGAAAAAAATCAACGAAATGGAATATGGAAGGAAATGCAAACCTAACCTATATGAAAGTGTCAAAAAATACAACTTCACTAAAGGATGATGTGGGTGTAACCCATCTCATAAAAATACCAAACTAAAAGAAAATTTGCATGATAATGACCCAATGATCCCCCAAAAAGAAACCCAAGAACACACCAAGCCAAGAATAGGAAAAAATAGGACCAAACTAGGGAAAAAAGAGCCAAAACATTCTATAAATATGGGTAGATAGCTCATTTTAACCATTGCAAATTGGAAAATAACCAAAAAGTAAAAAATTCCCTCTTCTTTAAAATGCGAATTCAAGGAGATATGGTGGATGAAAATTCTTCAAACGTGAACCAAGTAGGTACAAATGACCTCTCCCATCATTTCAATTCATCATTTATTGTTATTTATTTGTTTAGAGGGTGTACTCTTTAAGAAAAAATTTAGACCTGCGTGTACACTGGTTGTCCACACTCATGACGTGTATATATGTAGTATGAGAAATACTTAGCATGTGTATATACATGACTGTCTTAAGGATAGCCTGTGTACATCATTTTAAAGATTTTAATGAAAAAAGGACTAACCTAAAATTTTTTTATGCAACAAGATGTATGTTCACTGGAAAGAGAGAGAAAATGAGGAGTTAGACATCTTGGTTGAAGAGGATCCAAGGGTCATTTCCATGCTAAAGAAATGTGGGATGTGGAAGTTCTTTCGTTTCCCATTCAAGAGGGAACAACCCAGGATACTCAATCATTTGATAAAGTACTAGAACCTGGACGTAGAGGCCTTCATGATAGAGGGACAATCATTGAATCTGATTACCAAGGATATATTTTTTTTATTGGCCTCTCGAGGATGGGGGAACTGGTTAACGATTAACTTGACGATTTTTTCTCTAGGACCACAAAACATAAAGTATTATATTAGCATGTAATATGAGGCTGACATTGAGAAAGTAGGATCTCAGGTGCCAATTCATAAGATAAAAATCCTCAACCTTTGGATAGTACTGTATATGATTGGGCAGATCACGGGATCCACACCACTTCATGACGCTTTGCTTGCACATATGCATTATGCAACTCAATGTTTACAGGCCACCATATTTAACTAGAGAACCATGATTCTCACATGTATGAAGAAACAAAAACTGACTGCCGAAGAAGAACAAACAAGAACTTTGGGTTTGGGACTGTGTTGTTCGCTTTATTTTTTGAGAGAGTACTAAGCCTTATCCCACAAGAGACAGTACGAGGGCATATTGCCTCCTTTCCAAAATTATGCAGATGGGAATATTTTTTTCCTCGATGGGGTGCAAGGAGACTGCAGGAGGCCTTCGACTACAAATTATTTGAATGGTGGGCCCATTAAATTCATCTGATCTAAGAGTACCCCTGTGTAAGGATCAGTTTCCTGAGGGATTCAGATGTGCCTATGCCCCCTAGCGAGCTAATCCAGATTATTTTCGGCACGAAATGAGAGTGGAGATATAATAAAGAAATGCACAGATATATCATAGGTATTCAACAATATAACGAAAATGTATCAGACATGCAACGATAAACACATATATACAATAATACATGATTTCTATTAATGAAAGAAATGTATAGAGACTATTAAAATACAGAGTGAAAGACTCACTAGAATGGTGGCAAGTTATCTCTGAGAAGAGATGTGACGACTACTCTCATTCGAAATAATATGATTACAATGAGGCTTTGAAGGCCTTTTTACAATAAACAAGAATGATAAAAACCCTAGACATCCAAAAAACTAACCCTAGGAGATGAAGCGCCAAAACTCACGTGGGCCCCGCTTGGGTAAGTTAGTACATCAACTAGCTGGGGTCGTAACGTTTGCATACCATCTTCGTTTTAGGAGCATGATAGACTGTTAGAAAGGTATCTTCGAGGAGATTAATTTTAGGGTAAATATACAAGGAACTACCATATTTCTCCCCATTTTCCCAAAAAAATCATTTAGGGCCTCAAAATGGCCCCAAAAGTTAAAAACTGCTAAAAATAATAAATTACCAAAATTGCCAGAATACTGTTTTGAGCCAGTTGGAAAATGTGGGTAGCAATTGATACCACTTGGATCAATCCTCCCTAATTAGTAATCAATGGTCGCCATTCTGTTGATTTCCCAGGGGAGAGGAAAAAACATTTGCTGAATCTGAATCTTGGTGAGCTGCTTGCCTTGCTGGGGACATCGTGTTGCTCAGTTTGTGGAATTTTGTCATGAACCTGTTGAGGCTAAGGCTATTCAACAAGTTGAGCTACACGAGAGGATAGTGTGAAGAAGGAATATTTTCACTTTGCTACAACCTTGTTGACCTTCTTCTATTGGATAGAAGGTGCTTATGGCAAGGCTGTAGTGGTTTTAGTGTCCTTTTGTTCCCTTTTTAAACAGATTGTGAAGAAACTGAATTTTGCAATATGAGATACTACCTTGTGGCACTATTTAGGTGGAACAATAGTTGAAACTATATATGGTATTCTATAGAGATGACCCCCTAGAGAAACAATGACACTGTGGGGTCGAGACTCATAAATAGTATGGTGTCTCCACATATATGACTGGCCCAAGAGAACATCAAAGACATCCAGTGGGGAAACATCGCATAATACCTCATCCTTGAAGGGTTGGATGTCGTATGAAAATCGACACTGCTGGATGACATGAATATCGCATCCTTGGAGAAGCCACCCAATGTTGTATGGCTGCGGGTGT
Organism: Picea engelmannii; assembly: GCA_009831015.1. Taxonomy (NCBI): domain Eukaryota; kingdom Viridiplantae; phylum Streptophyta; class Pinopsida; order Pinales; family Pinaceae; genus Picea; species Picea engelmannii. The sequence continues at coordinate 166,309 of ML785585.1, forward strand.
GGTGTTGTTAACAATCCAAAATGTTTGACGACCTCTACTAAGATGAGGTTCTTCTGGCTTCCACTATCAACAATAAAATGCATCGGGTTCCCCTTCACCCACATTTTTGAATGAAAAAGGTGCTCCCCCTCTTCAGGATTTGTTGTTTCTTTTGGTTGAATTATTGTGGTTGCGACAATAGCAGTGGGGTCTACGTCAATGATCTTTCCTTTAACAGTATTTCCAGAATCAGATTCTGAATCATGGTTCGGCTCCTTATCTTTGATATTAGTCACCAATGACTATTTTGAGAGACATTCATTGATGTTGTGCCAGGGGATTTTGTTCAAATCATACCATTTTTCAGTGTCCTTCTTTGTCTTCCCATGACCCTTCTTCTCCTGTGGACTGGACTGGTTTTCGAGAGACTGTTTGTTAGGGATGTCTTTGTCATACTTTGGTTGTTGAGGATTTGTAGACTCAAACTCCCGTTTTCTCTGGTGCTTAAATATCTTCTTGATTTTAACAACATATCAATAAGTAACAAATCCATTTCAGTTTGGATGTATTTGTGTAGATCCCCATGGTATTTCAGAGCCAAATGTCATTCAGAGTCTTTGATACTAAGCTTGGTACACAAGTTATGGAAGGTATTGGTGAACTCCATAACTTATTGGACCCTATATTTCTGCAGTGTGGTCCATCTCATGTACTGGTCCTCATAGTTTCCAATAGAGTAATATTGTTCCTTTATCGCATCCACAAATAAATCCCAAGTGGGCTCTGCCCCATATATTCCATACTCCTCTGTGGAAATTTTCTCCTAGTAAGTTTCCCAGCAATGTTTGACATGGGGGAGATATTTAAGGAGTATGAAGGTTATTGTTTCCATGTCGAAAAAATTATGAATAGAGAAATAACCTTCTAACAGATTTAACCATTTCTCTAAGGCATGCGCATCTATCTGACCTTCAAATACGAGAATATCAAAATTAACATGTAAATTGAAAGGAGAGGTGCTTCCAAAGTGGTTGTTTGATGAAGATGAACCTGTTGCTATCGGTAGGTGTTGAAGGATGTGGGAAAAATTCTCCATCATTTCGTCCCTCTGTCGCGTGAGAGCTTGATCAAGCAACAAATTGATAGAATTGTCTGCTCCATCATTTTTCTTTTCTTTCACCATGGTGGGTTTCTTGGGAATGCGAGAGAGATTCTATTCAAGAGAAACAAGCTAGAGACCCAACTTTCTATACTCAGAATTTGTCGGGGACATGCACTGAAAAAAACAATCAAGAGTATCCTGCTCTGATACCACTGATCCGGATTATTTTTGGCACAAAATGAGAGTGGATATATAAGAAAGAAATGCATAGAGATATTGCATATATTCAATAATATAACAGAAATGTATCAGAGATGCAATGATAAACACAGATATAATGTAATACATGATTTCTATTAATGAAAGAAATGTACAGAGACTGTAAAAATATAGAGTGAAAGACTCGCTAGAATGGTGGCAGCTTATCTCTGAGAAGAGATGTGACGACTAATCACATTCACAAGAAGATGATTACAATGAGGCTCTGAAGGCATTTTTACAATAAATATGAATGCAAAAAACCCTGGACATCCAAAAACCTAACCCTAGGAGATGAAGCGCCAAAAGTCATGTGGGCCCCCTTTGGGTAATTTAGTACATCAACTTCTTGGGGTCGTAACATTTGCATATGATCTCCGTTTTAGGCCCATGATAGTTCATTGGAAAGGTATCGTCGATGAGATTCATTTTGGGGGAAATATCGAAGGAACTTCTATATTGCTCCCTATTTTCCCAAAAACATCATTAAGGGCCTCAAAATGGCCTCGGAAGTTAAAAACTGCTAAAAGTAGTAAATTACCAAAATTGCTAGAAAACTATTTTGATCCAGTTGGAAAAGGTGGGTGGCCACCGATATCCACCTGGATCAATCCTCCCTCCTTAGGAAGCAATGGTATCTATTGTGTTGAGTGCCTAGGGGAGAGGGAAAAAAGTTTTTTGAATCTAAATCTTGGTGAGCTACTTGCCTTGCTGGAGACATTGCACTGCTCAGTTTGTGGAAGTTTGTCATGAACTTGTTGAGGCTGAGGCTGTTCAAAAATTAGAGCTACATGAGAGGAAGATGTGCATAAGAAGTCTTTTCACTTTGCTGCAACCTTTTTGACCTACTTCTGTTGGATAGAAGGTGCTTGGGGCGAGGCTGTAGTGGTTGCAGTGTCCTTTTGTTCCCTTTTTGAACAGATTGTGAAGAAGATGAATTTTGTAGTATGAGATACTACCTTGCGACACTGTTTAGGTGGAACAATAGTAGGAACTACCTCTGGTATTCTGTAGAGATGACCCCCTAGAGAAAAAATGACACTGCAAGGTCGAGACTCATAAATAGCATGGATTCTCCACATATATGACTAGCCCAAGAGAACATCACAAACATATAGTGGGGAAACATCACATAATACCTCATCCTTGAAGGGATGGATGTTGTATGACAATCGACACTACTGGCTGCCACAAAGATCTCGTCCTTGGTGAATCCACACGATGTTGTATGGCTATGGGTGTGGTGTTGTCGAAAATCCAAAATGTTTGATGACCTCTGTTGATATGAGGTTCTTCTGGCTTCCGCTATCAACAATAAAATGTAGCGGGGTCCCCTTCACCGATATATGTGAATGAAAAATGCACTCCCCCTCTTCATGATATATTGGCTCTTTTGGTTGAATTTTTGTGGTCACAAAAATAACAGTGGGGTTTGCGTCAATGATTGGTCCTTTACCAGTATTTTCATAATTAGATTCAGAATCATGGTTCAACTCCTTATATTTGATATTGGCCACCAATGACTATTTTGAGAAACATTCATCAGTGTTGTGCCAGGGGATTTTGTGTAAATTGCAAAATATTCCGGTGTCCTTCTTTGTCTTCTCGTGACCTTTCTTTTCCTGTGGCTTGGAATAGTGTTTAGGAGACTATTTGTTAGGTTCGTCTTTGTCATACTTCAGTTGTTGTGGATTTGCAAACCTGAACTCCCATTTGTTCTGGTGCTTAAATTTTTTCTCAATTTTAATAACATATCGATAAGCGTCACTGAGTGATGAGATATCCAGAAAATCCATTTCATTTTGGATGTATCTATGTAGAGTCCCATGGTATTTCAGATCCAAATGTCATTTGGAGTCTTTGATACCCAGCTTGGTAGGAAAGGTATGGAAGGTATTGGTGAAATCTAGAACTACTTGGCCCCTCTCTTATTGAAGTGTGGTCCATATCATGTACTGGTCCTCATAGTTGCCAACAAGGTAATACTATTCCTTTACCACATCCACAAAAAAATCCCAAGTGGGCTCGAAACCATATATTCCAGACTCCTCTGTGGAACGTTTCTCCCAATAAGTTTTCCAGCAATGTTTGACATGGGGGAGATATTTAAGGAGTTCGAAGGTGACCTTTTCCCTGTCGGAAAAATTATGAACAGAGAAATAACCTTCTAACAGATTTAACCATTTATCTAGGGCATCAATATCTATCCGACCTTCAAATATGAGAATATCAAAATTAACCTATACCTTGAAAGGAGAGGTGCCTCCAAAGTGGTTGTTTGATGAATATGCACCTATTTCTATCAGTAGGAGTTGAAGGATATGGGAAAATTTCTCCATCATTTCGTCCCTATGTCGCGTGAGAGCTTTCTTAAGAAACAGATTGATAGAATCATCAGCTCCGTCAGTTTTCTTTTCTTCTTCCATGGAGGGTTTCTTGGGCCTGCGAGAGAGATTGTATTCAAGAGATAAAATCTTGAGACCCAACTTGATATACTTGGACCTCATTGGGGACATGCACTAAAAAAAATGATCAAGAGCAGCCTACTCTGATACCACTGATCTAGATTATTTTCGACACGAAATGAGAGTGGAGATATAATGAAGAAATGCATAGAGATATCACAGATATTCAATAATTTAATAGAAATGTATCATATATTCAACCATAAACACAATTATACAATAATACACGATTTCTATTAATGAAAGAAATGTATAGAGACTGTAAAAATACAGAGTGAAAGACTCGCTAGAATGGTGGCAGCTTATCTATGAGAAGAGATGTGACAACTACTAGCATTCACAAGAAGATGATTACAATGAGGCTCTCAAGAAATTTTTACAATAAACAGGAATTCCAAAAACCCTAGAGATCCAAAAACCTAACTCTAGGAGATGAAGCACCAAAAGTCATGTGGACCCCGTTTGGGTAAGTTAGCACATCAATTTCCCAGGGTCATAACTTTTGCATACGATCTTTGTTTTAGGCACATGATAGCCCATTTGAAAGATATCATCGAGGAGATTAATTTTGGGGGAAATATATAGGAAACATCAATATTTCTCCCTATTTTCCCAAAAACGTTGATTAGGGCCTCAAAATGGCCTCGAAAGTTAAAAACTACTAAAAATAGTAAATTACCAAAATTTCCATAAAAGGGTTTCGAGCCAATTGGAAAAGGTGGGTGGCCACCAATATCCACCTGGATCAATCCTCCCTCCTTCAGAATGAATGGTATCCATTTCATTGAGTGCCCGGGGGAGAGGGAAAAATGTTTGTTGAATTTGAATCTTGGTGAGTTGCTTGCCTTGCTAGAGACGTCACGTTGTTCAGTTTGTGGAAGTTTGTCATCAACCCGTTGAGGCCGAGGTTGTTCAAAATGTCAAGATACACAAGAGGATGATGCGCACAAGGAATATTTTTGCTTTTATGTAACCTTGTCGACCTACCTCTTTTGGATAGAAGGTTCTTGGGGCGAGGCTGTAGTGGTTGCAATGTCGTTCTGTTCCCCTTTTGAACAAATTGTGAAAAAGATGAATTTTGCAGTAAGATATGATACCTTGTGACACTATTTAGGTGGAACAATAGTCAGAACTACCTTTGGTATTCCTGTATATATGACCCCCTAGAGAAACAATGACATTGCGGGGTCGAGACTCATAAACAACATGGTGTCTCCACATATATGACTGACCCAAGAGAACATCACATACATCCAGTGGGGAAACATCACATAACAACTCATCCTTGAAAGGATGGATGTCATATGAAAATCAACATTTTTGGCTGACATGAAGATCTCATCCTTGGTGAAGCCACCTAATGTTGTATGGTTGCAGGTGTGGTGTCGTCGACAATCCAAAATTTTTGACGACCTCTGCTGAGATGAGGTTCTTTTGGCTTCCACTATCAACAATAAAATGCACTGAGGTCTCGTTCACCCACATCTATGAATAAAAAAGGTTCCCCCACTCTTCAGGATCTATTGGTACTTCTGTTTGAATTGTTGTGGTCGTGACAATAGCAGTGTGGTCTGCGTCAATGATTTGTCCTTTACCATTATTTTCAGAGTCAGATTCTGAATCATGGTTCAGCTCCTTGTCTTTGATCTCGACCACCAATGAATTTTTTGAGAGACATTCATCGGTGTTTTTCGAGGGGATTTTGTGGAAATCACACCATTTTTTGGTGTCCTTCTTTGTCTTCCCGTGACCCTTCTTTTCCTATGGCTTAGACTGGTTTTCAGGAGAGTGTTTGTTAGGGATGCCTTTGTCATACTTTGGTTGTTGTGGATTCGCAGACGCAAAATCTCATTTTTTATGGTGCTTAAATTTATGCTCCATATTAACAACATATCGATAAGCAACACCGAGTGATGAGATATCCAGAAAATCCATTTCAGTTTGGATGTATCTTTGTAGAGCCCCACGGTATTTCAAAGCCAAATGTATTTCAAAGTCTTTGATACCCAGCTTGGTGCGAAAGGTATGGAAGGTATTGGTGAACTCCAAAACTACTTGGCCCCTCTCTTGCCTCAATGTGGTCCATCTCATGTATTGGTCCTCATAGTTTCCAACAGGGTAATATTGTTCCTTTACCGCATCCAAAAAAATTCTCAAGTGGGATCGACCCCATATATTCCAGACTCCTCTGTGGAAATTTTCTCCCAATAAGTTTCCCACCAATTTTTGACATGGGGGATATATTTGAGGAGTGTGAAGGTGATCTTTTCCCTATCAGGAAAATTATGAATAGAGAAATAACCTTCTAACAAATTTAACCATTTGTCTAGGGCATTTGCATATATCTGACCATAAAATACGAGAATATCAAAATTAACATTTACCTTGAAAGGAGAGTTTCTTCCAAAGTGGTTGTTTGATGAAGATGCACCTATTGCTATCGGCAAGCATTGAAGTATGTGGGAAAAATTCTCCATCATTTCGTCCCTCTGTCACGTGAGCTCTTGCTCAAACAACAGATTGATAGAATCGTATGCTTCATCGTTTTTCTTTTCTTACACCATGGAGGGTTTCTTGGGCATGCGAGAGGGATTGTCTTCAATAAAGACAAGCTTTAGACCCAACTTGCTATAATCAGAACTCGTCGGGGACATGCACTGAAAAAAAATGATCAAGAGCAGCCTGCTCTGATACCACTGATCCATATTATTTTCGGCATGAAATGAGAGAGGAGATATAATAAACAAATGTACATAGATATCACATATATTCAATAATATAACCAAAATGTATCAGAGATGAAACCATAAACACAAATATATAGTAATACACAATTTCTATTAATGAAATAAATGTACAGAGACTATAAAAATACAGAGTGAAAGACTCGCTAGAATGGTTGTAGTTTATATCTAAGAAGAGATGTGATGGCTACTCGCATTCTCAAGAAGATGATTACAGTGAGGCTCTGAAGACCCTTTTACAATAAACAGGAAATTCCAAAAACCCTAGACATCCAAAAACCTAACACTAGGAGATGAAGCGCCAAAAGTCATGTGGGCCCCATTTAGGTAAGTTAGTACATCAACTTCCCAGGGTTGTAACTTTTGCAAATTCTGGGGCGCATGATATCCCATTGGAAAGGTATCATCGAGGAGATTTGTTTTGGGGGAAATATAGAAGAAACTTCGATATTTCTCCCCGTTTTCCCAAAAACATCGTTTAGGGCCTCAAAATGGCCCCAGAAGTTAAAAACTGCTAAAAATAGTAAATTACCGAAATTGCCAGAAAACTGTTTTGAGCCAGTTGGAAAATGTGGGTGGCCACTAATATCCACTTGGATCACGAGGAGAATGAAGAGATAGATACACCACATCATTTTTATATTTTAAATTTATTTGTATTTTGGTTTCTAAATGTTATCCTTTTTATAGTAACATCAAAGTACTAACTTAGTATCTATTATATATAGACGTGGGGCCAATACGACCATCTGACTTTGCCACGAACGAGAGTCATCCTCGATAGGATGTCGGACTAGAAGAAATGGTAGGGCCACCAACCAGAGAGGCTAAAGAGAGAATTGAGATGAATGGAGAGGAACTTGACGACTCTCACCGATCTAGTACGATGGCAGAGATTGAAGGCATACCCTCTGCCATGCAACGACATGTGGTAGGAGTACCCAGGACTTGGGTTCAGTGGTTCTGGAATCTTGCGAATGTTGTAGTTCATTACACTATGTAATAGCAATATTTTCCTCACCCTATGAAATCTTGCACAGAAGGCCTTTTTCCATTTCCCTATGCAGAATTGTCATCTCTGTTTGTAAATCCCAGAGCTAAAAATACATAGTTTTCCACATGTATGCACCTTGCCTAGTAACAACATGCGTATACACAGGCTGCACCACTACATCCCATGTACATCAGGATTTGTGCCCAAAAATGAAAAATGGATTTGGGTTTCCATGTCACGACACGAGATATGTGATCCTTGGCCTTCCATATACTAGAAACTTTCTGACTAGGCCCTTCAGTTCCATTTGAAGGCTATAAATGGGCCGATTCCGAGCTATGGAAAAGAGAGAAAAATAATTCAACTTTCATAGAAAAGTTACTTTGGAGAAATTATTTACTTCATATTGAGTCTGCATCCCTTTGTCCTTTAAGTTTGAACATAGTGTTCAACCCCCAAGCTCTTCCCTTATTTGATTGAGAACTTCATTGTCTATATTATATGATCTTTCATTTGGTGGAGGATTGAAGTGGTGGAGGCCCAGCTGGAAGGAACTTAGTTTCTCGGTTCCAAACTGTGTCGACACAGAAGTCTGTAACATTTTCACTTCTGCTGATCATATATTAATAGAAATACTCTTTTCCCTTCCAATTGATATCTTGCAAATATTCAAATTATTATTCCATGGGCGTATTTGTCATGTTTATTAATGGATAATGTTATTGAATGTGCTAACATCATTTATTATCACCATATGCTTTCTTTGCTTGGTTGTTGAGGACCAGTTATAGGTATATTTATTTGGGTCAAGTGCTCAACAGTGGACTTCATCACACATATGGACAAGGTAGGCGTGTTATCTTGTCTTGCTAGCATATTTGTTTACATAACATACTTGAGAATATAGTTGATTTCTATAGTCATTTCCACCTATTGTGGTTTACCCTATCCATAGAGATATTTTCCTCGTAACATAATTGGTGACCATACTAGGGGGTGAATATTCTTTCTTAGGGTTTGGAGCACTTTTCTCCCTAGATTGCTCTTGTTCCTATTGTGTTTCTTATCATATCATGGCTTGACAACCTCTGTTCACTCTGGGTCTGGGTTTTTCAACCTTCTCCCTTTCCTGGCTTTGTTTTTGAAACATATACGTGGTTTTTGGCTTGACAGTCACGTATATACGTGGGTTGTCCCTTTGCAAGCTACATACATACACTCTGTTTCCTTGAATAGTCACGTACATAAACCATTTTTGCTTGTTTTCTGGGTCTGGTGGTTGTTGGGCAGGGATGATTTTAAGGATGGAAAATTATTTTAAAATGTAGAAACCTTGGCGAATCTTACTTATTCTTCATATGCCAACTATAAATGTTTGGCGATATTTTTGTAAAAATATTCAAATTTCTAAGGATTTTATATAGTTTTTATAAAATTTTGGCGATTTTTAAGGTAAAATAATTTTATCCTATAGAATTTGGGCGAATTGTTTTTAAAATAGTGAATCTCATTTTTGGAAAAACCATGAAAAATTAGCCCATGAGCGAAATTTAGCCCCTAAAATCATCTATGTTGTTGGGTGGAATTTGATGTTTGCTAAGTCTTCTTGGGTATCTGTAGTGACTGTTAAGTGCTTGTGGGATGAAAATAGACCTGTCTGGGGTTGAATTTTTGGGCAGAGTCTTTCTCATCACCTTTTCATTTTGATTGTCCTTGTACATTGGGTTGGGTGTCTTGCTACTTGGTATCCTACTTGAGTTGCATGTTTCTATACACATTAGAGTTTTATATATCAAGTTGTTGTTCAGTCCATGCATTTTCATTTTTCTTATATTCAAAATACAAAAATATTAGGCATTTTGCATTGCTTGGCAGTTTCTTATTTTGAGTCTTTGTCATTAGCTTAGTGCATATACTGAAAGATTGCATTTTTACTTCAGAATTGCAGAGTTGAAATTGAAAATTGCATTTGTTTTGAGAATCATATCATTCATTGAAAATTGAAGTTAGGACTTTGCATTATATTCATATTTACTTTTCTTGATAAGTCATAACATCATGAGTTTCACTACCATACCTTTTTGAGTAAGCACAACCACTAAAATTAACGCTATAATTTAAAATTGATTAGTCATGATTTTATTTTCTAAGGTACACAAACTAGCTTAGGATTTAGTACCTTGGAATAGGATTTTGTGAGTAAACTTCTCCAAAGCAATTAAATCAACATATATGTTTGACAAAGGGAGTGGAGAAATCCATTGTATAATTGGTAATATCAAGAAGCTTTGCTCACATTGGAGTTAATCAGAAGGTCGCACAAGGTTGGTTGTGTTAGCGTCAGAAGTCACCCCTGGATTGCTTGCAGGAGCAGAGCCCAACGCCCATCAGTTTTATGTCACGATAGTTTTGAATGGATGATCGAATGGATAAAGACTCAAGAAGATACAACTTTAACTCAGGAAACTATGCCTGGTATGTAGAAAGCAAGGGAGGTCTTGATCCAACTTCTGTCAGTAAATGATTAAAGGGTGGTAGAGGGAAGACTTGTGAGAAGGGAGAGCGAGACTGCCTCAGGCGACAGGCCTTCAGAAGCTTGAAGATGAAAAACTCGGAATCCAAGATCCTCTTGGTCCAGAGCCTCAAGGAGCTGAAGGGTGACTCGACTGGATCCTCTAATTCCGAGTCGTTCAGTGCTAAGAAAATCACAGGAACCGATTAGAAACAATGCAACTGTTACAGTGATCCAACCTACATCATCCTATAACAACTACAACTCGACTGGATCCTCCAATTCTGAGTTGTTCTAACATAGTAAACAAAGAGATGGAAAAGAGGCTAACATCCATAAAGTAAGAAGTCTCCAATGCCTTATAAATTAACCATAGCAACCAACACTTCATCAAAACTTTACAATCGGGAGCCTCACTCAACCATCGATAGATTAGAAAATACAAAGACCGAGCTTATATACTAAGATAAAATCACCTAACAGAGGTGTCCTCAGTCATCCAAGGCTTCGTGTCCCCTCAGCCAAATTCAGATGGATATTATTTGTCGGACACCACCTTAACTACACATGGCTCCTGCAGGGGGAGTAGTTGAGTCAGTAAATTCCGAGTTAGCGTGTGAAGACCTCCTCCGTCTAGTCGAGAACTCGGCATGGCTTCTATGGAAAAATGGGTATGCAGGACCCTCTCGAGCAGACCGCTTGCCAGACCCTCCATTCCTCGCATTTAATGAATGAGGAGAAGTTTCAACCACCCTTTCTTGCCTTTGTTTACTCCAAGCGAAGACCAAGATCGAGGTCGAATCCGATGGCACCTGGAGATCGCGGTGATTCCTTCTATGAACAAACACGACGCCTTCAGCCCTTCTTGTGCAACTCTTTTCTTTACCAAGTGACCATGAGCTGTGACCCTATGTTTACTCTCCAAGGTGCTTTCGGTATTTGTGAATAGGAGGGGGTTGATCCCTGCTTCTCGAAATCGTGATGAGTGAAACGCCGAGACGGATTAATCTGGTGCCATGTGTCCCTCTAGATCTGACGGTCTTGAACTTAGCCGACGATGCTTTGGGTCCGGGTCCTGGACACTCCTGGCACCTCGTGCATCGGGAATATGACAGAGATGTTCTTTTTTCCTCGCAATCGCGATGAGCGAAACAAAGAGGAGCCTAATCACGCACCAGGTGTCTCCTGTGGATAAACGGCTGAGATCGCTCCATGACACTGCGGGACCAACTTTGGGCGCCTTTGGCGCTTTCGGGGTTCGGGGTTTCATGATATAAGATGACATGGAACCTTCACCCCTCGAACTCCCGAATGCCGAAACGTCGACGCGACTAGATCTTGGGCCACGCGTCTTCTAGATGGACGACTGCTATCTTTCCATGCACACAATATGGGCGCTATCCATTGCGCTAACCTCAGTGCAGCTCCGCTAACCGCAATTTTTTGTCAACCGCTGATCTGTTCCTTTGGGTGAATCCTGACCTCCTAAAATCAGACTGCTCACTCACTTTATTTAAGCCCAAAATGGATTTCTTCTGTGAGCCGCGCTTGGCGCTCATCGCGCCACTTGCAGACCTGATCGCTCTTGTGCCTTGGATGAGAAATGTTACTAACATTAGGCTCCATGGGGGATAGATTCGTCCATGTGATGATCTAAGGACTCATTTTGCAATTTCAGTGCCTTGTTGTTGGGCTATGGGGTCATTTATTAAGACGAAAAATAAAAACAAACAAGGAACCAAAGGAAAATATTTACAAACAAAGGAGCCATCGAAGGCTTAGAAAAAACATTTCTTCAAAAAATGCCCATTTACTGGGCTGTTGAAAACTTCTTCACCCTCCAAATCCTGCAGCCAATATGTGTTATTTGAGAAAACCTCAGAGATTTTGAATGACCCGATCCACAGGGCTTCAAACTTGTTGTGCTTGCCTTTATCTTGTTTAGGGGCATCCCATTTCAGCACCAGGTCTCCTATCCAAAATTCTTCCTTCTTGGCCTTGTTATTGAAAACCTGCTTGATCCTTTGCTGATGGTACTGAATTCTATCCATTGCCTGTTCCCTGGCCTGCTGGGACTCCACTAGCTAATGAATTCTTCTGATCATGTCATCAGGCTCCTCCTAATGATCCTGGAGGAATTTTGCTACAGGAATGGGTAAATGAAAAGGGAAAACAACCTCCGCTCCATAGAATAATTGGAAAGGAGAGACGCCGATAAATCTCTTCATGGCCACTCGATCGACCCATAGAGCAAACTTTAATATTGAATGCCAGGCTTTCTTGTTGTCTTCCAACAATTTTTTGATGATCCTTATCAGGATTTTGTTGGAGGATTCTGCTAAACCGTTTCCCTGTGGATAATATGGGGTGGAGTGAATCAGTTTGATCCCGAACTGCTCACAGAACTTGGCTAATGGCTCAGACATGAAAGAGGCTACGTTATCAGTGACAATTTTACTTGGGAAGTCAAACCTTGTGATGAGGTCCTCCAACAACCCAATGATTACCTTGTGGGAAGCACTCCTAGTAGGGATAGATTCAATCCACTTGGTAAAGAAATTTATAGCAGTCAGGATCCATCTGTGCTTCCCACTGGAAGCAGGGTGAATTTCTCTGATGAAATCTAGGCCCCACTATTGGAAAGGTCCTGAAACAACCACAGGATTTAGCGGCAAGGACTTGAGCTGTTGTTTTCCTGCAAACCTTTGACATTGGATACAGGTTCTAACTCCTCTATGGACATCAGCGAACAAGGTGGGCCAATAGTACCCGACTCTGAGAATTTTGTGGGCTATGGCCTTCCAGAAATGGTGCCCTCCACATAGGTCGCTGTGAAATTCAACCATGATCATATCGGCCTCTTGTGAATTCATGCATGTTAAAATCACCCCCAGGGGGTCTTTCCAGTATAAAATTTGATCGATAAGGCAGTATTTGACTACCTTGAGCTTCAAAGCTCTTGCTTTGTTTCTTTGTAGGCCGTCTGGAGGCCACAACTCTTGCAAAAAGTATATAACATCCTTATACCAAGGACATCGAGCCAATGGGGGCTCCCTCTGAGGGTCCATTTCAAACAGCCGACCCTGTTGAATTTTTGAGCATTCATTGATGAAACTTATCCCCAAAGCTTGGCAATTGGCTTCAGCTAACAGCTTGGCTAAAACTTGACCTTTGATCATTTTGGTAAGCTTTATTTCTAGGTCAAATTCGAGAATCTTGGCTATCCACTTACTCCTTCTCCCATCTAGGTCAGGCTGAATAAGAATGTCTTTAACAGCAGCTGAGGGGACATAGGTGATGATTTTTTACTGCAGGACATAGATTCTAAAGGCCCTGAGAGCCTTTACCAGGGCATAGGCCTGCTTCTCCATGGTGTCATACTTGACTTCAACATCCCTTAATGCTTGACTGAAATAGGCAATAGGTTTCTCTAGCCCAACCTCGTTTGTCTGTAATAAAACAACAGCCACAGTGTCGGGTGAGGCAAAGGAGAAAATAACGAAATCCTTTGAGTAATTGGGACTGATAAGCACAGGGGCTTCAGTTAGGGCCTTCTTTATTTTCTCAAAGGAATGTCGCGATTCAGAAGTCCACTTTACTTCATTTCCTTTCCTTAACATGGCTGTTATAAGTCTTACCTCCTCAACAAAGTTAGGCACAAATCTCCTCAGAAAATTAATCTTACCAAGGAAAGATTGGACCTCCTTCTTGGACCTCGGGACTGATAAGGCTTGTATTGCCTCAAATCTGCTGGGATCGATCCTTACTCCTTCCGCTGATACTATGTGGCCTAGTAACTTTCCCTCTTGCATGGAGAACAAAGATTTCTTGGGGTTTAATGAAATGCCAAAACTCCTGCATTTCAGGAAAACCTGCCTGAGATGACAACAATGTTCTTTATTATATTTTGAAAACACTATGATGTCATATATATAGACGACCATGAATTTATCCTTTTCCCCAACAAAATATATGTCCATGGCACGTTGAAACGTTGCCCCTGCATTCATTAATCCAAATGGCATCTTGGCATACATGAATGTGCCCCATGGAGTGGTAAATGTTGCCTTTTCCTTGTCCTCAGGCAGAACATAGAATTGATTGTAGCCAGAGAAACCATCGATCATGGACATCCTGGATGCTCATGTTACCCTCTGCAGTATATGTTCCATCTTTGGTAAGGGGTAGTTATCCTTTCGTGAGCTCCTGTTCATATTTCTGAAGTCTACACAGAGTCTGATTTCTCCATTCTTTTTCCTTACTGGTACCAAGTTGGCTACCCACTCTGAATATCTCAGCGGTACAATGATCTGAGCTTGAAGCAGCTTCTTCACTTCCCTCTCCATGATAGGCAATAGCATAGGATTGATCTGTCTCAGCTTCTGCCTGAATGGATTTGCCTCTCCTTTCAACGAGATTTTATGCTCGATGACATAGGTGTCATATGTTTTGAGGTCTTCGTAGGTCAAGGTAAAAACATCAGCAAATTCCCTCAAAAGTCCAATGTATTCATACCTTTGCTCCTTTGTCAGACTTCTTGACAATTTGACAAACTTGGGCTCACTCTCGGTGCCAATGTTGCACTGAACAGTACCAATGTCATCCTCCGAGATTTCCCCCTTTAAAAACACATTATTTCTATCAAAAAGCCTTTTCAAAGGAACCAGTCCCCTTGGAATGTGGTTTTTAGGGAGCTGCACAATGTCATGCTTTGCTATTTTACTTAGCAACTTACCCTCATCAAGCTTTTTCTCAGAGATAGAATCTTGGTCGATATGCATCTTTGAAAATTCTTTGAAGGTCTCCAAGAATTTCTTGATCTTGAGATCATCCTCGAACACCTTCCAATGTTTGATGTTGTCAGGTATGGAGGGCCTGTATTTTACTTCTACATCATATCTGAATTTGGGCGGCAATGGTACCTTGAAATTGCTTGCTGATGCAGCCAAGGAATCTTCCATTGTGTTCTCCTCTCTTAGGATGAAAGAAATGTTAAATGCTGAGAAGAAACTGTCGATAAGGACCCATACCTCATTTCTGTAGCTTTTGAGTCGAGGATGCTTAGCCTGATAAGCATTTCTGACCTATTGGACCACCAACTATGCATCACCGAACACCGCTACCTCTTGAATTCCCATTTCCCTCGCAGCTCTTAATCCCATAACAAGAGCTTCATACTCTACCACATTGTTGGTAGCTTCAAATTCTAGTTTGTATGATAGAGATATGGTTTCCTGAGCAAGTGACACAAAAAACACCCCAACTCCAGTGCCTTCCCTGGAATAGGCTCCATCAAAGAACATTTTCCAGACAGGGGTGACGGAGGGAGGAAATTCATGGGAAGTGGTGGGCGGTTTTTTGAGTCTTAAAGAAGGCTCCGGAGAATTAGTGAGTTGTAGTACACTAGAACCTAAATCAATGTCTAAGGCGAAAATGGGATGGTTGGTAGGGTTGGCTTCGTCACTGATTATATAGGCCAGTTGGGCTTCCCTGTATAGCCTCCTATGTTCTCCTCCGAACACTGGGATAGTAGCATATGTGAGGTCCATATGCAAAGTTCCCACTAGTCTTTTTATCCAAGATCTTGATAATAACATACCAAACTTGGGGGGGACATCAACCACTACAATATCCATGACCACACTTTTCGTGGGCAACTGAAACAAGGTCACAACCAGGTCTTTGATAACTCCTAGACATTGAACTTTTCTAGAGTCAAAGGAATAGAGTTCATGATAGGCTCGGGTGAATTCTAGTCCTAATTCTTCCATGACAGTTTTGGGCATGAGGTTGTGAGAAGCCCTCGAATCCATCAAACAGTTGTGCAGTACTTTGTCATGTATGTTCAAGGAAGTGTAGAAAGGAGGGGATGAGTCATTCCTGTCTTCTACCATAGGACCTAGAATAACTGCAGGCTTTTCATCTTGTAAATTGATGGAGTCTGTGGGAAGGCATGAGACCTCAGACTGTAAAATCTCATAGAAAGATTTCTTGAACCCTTCATGTTTAATCAATTCGGTCAGTGGCACAGGGATCTTGATCTTTTGAATTTCATGCTCGAAATTAAAAGAAGATGTAAGCTTTGGGATTTCTCTTATTTTGGGAACATGACTCTGGACTATGGGAGAGAGGGGTTGGTGCTTCTTACCTCTGTGACTGTCTGCTACTTCATTAGCAGGCTTCTCTGTCCCATTGAATTTCTCAGGAACGTCAGGTGCCACTATCTTTTTCTTGGACCTCAAGTCATACCTGCCTCGGCTGCCAATAGCCTTGTCTCCCTTGCTCAGTTCATTTAGCTGGCTGTCCATGACAGACTCCTCGTATGCTGATTGAGTGAGATGAGGAAAAGTAGGAGTGTATTCGAAGAAATGGATTTTAGGATCAAGCTCATCTGTTTCCCCTTCTTCCTCTTTGGCCACAAAATTGTTTTGAAAAGGGGCCTGAATTTTCTGGTCTTCTCTGTCTCTTCCCCTCTCTCTTTGCAGAGTTGGGGAAGTAATATTGTTTGGCCTCCTAAAACCTCCTTTGTTTTTGACATTTTCGGGGCCCTTGTATGCTTTCCTTCCTCCCACCTTCATTCTCTCCATATCTGCAAACAGAGACTTCACCATCTTGGTCAGTTCATCCACTTGAAGGTGGGGCACCGATGGGCCAGAAGTAGAGGTTTCTGACCTTCCCCTTATTCTATCTGCATCGGCCTTGTTACTCAATCTATCAACTGCTAATACATTGGATTCCACTTCTATGGCCGCATATTACATTTGATCTAAAGAGGTGGCTCTTCTTTCTCTCAATAAAAGATGGAAATCAGGGCCAAACGCACTAGCATAAGAAATCTTGGCCGAGGCTTATGAGGGTTTTATTTTGGCAGGAATTTTATTATACATCTTATTGAATCTTTTGGAGAAGTCAAAGATAGACTCTCCTTACATATTCTTCAAAGACCCAAACTCTGTCATGTAATACATGAAATCCTTCCTATCTCCCCACTGCCTCATGAAAGCACTATCCAGGGCTTTGATCCCAGCAATAGATCCCGGGGCCAATCCTCTAAACCACTTTCTCACTTCACCATCCAGGCTCTGGATGAAGACTCTCATCCAGACATCTTCATTTTCAATGTTCAGGTTGTCTGCATAACTATAGAAAGCAGCCAGTTTCTCTTCCGCAGTTATGTCCCCTTCCCCAGTGAACTTGGGCATATACTTCAAGTAATCTCCAACAGGGAGAGGATTCATAGGATGGGGTAGGATTAAGGGAGCGTACATGGAAGAAACTATGGTGTCCATTATATTTAGAGGGGGATTAGCACCAGCCATAGGAATATTAGGTGGAGGAGAAATTGGAGGAGAAGGAGTTCGTGCAGGGGCTACTGGGAATGAGTCTCGAATTGGGATGGGAAATAAAAGGGGATTTAAGGAGAAGGCTAACGGGATCAAATCAGTAGGTTCTCCTCTCTGTGCAGGAGTGGTAACAGTAAAAAGAGGAGGGGTGGGGAAATATTTTGTAGTCCTGGGTATACGCCAAAATACAGCTTCAGAGGAAAAGGGGAGTGACAAGGGTTTCTCCCTCCAATCCCAAACCAGGAGGGGAAAATTTAGCAGGAACACTCCCAAAATTTAGGAAACGGGAAACCTCCGAAGGAGGTCTATTAAGAAACTGAGGAGGAGAAAATGGAGCTCCTATAGAAGGAGATGGCATAATACCTGGTTTAGTGGTGGAAGATTCTTCTTCAGAGGCCTTTCCTTTTCTAAGAACCACCTCTGGATCAGTTTCAGGTGTAGCTAGAGGCAACTGTGGATGAGACCGCGTGTGTCTACCTCTAAAATCCACAATTAACATGACAGGTTCTCCATAGTGGATTCATCACATTGGAGTCGCCAGGTGCACAACAGTAATATTTAAAGGCTATGATACCTGATGCACCTTCAGAATTAGAGGCTCAATGTCGTTCAATCCCGGGGAAAATTTTCAACTTCGTCTTCGACAACGATGCTAGAAATGTTAGCGTCATAAGTCACCCCTGGATTGCTTGCAGGAGAAGAGCCCAACGCCCATCAGTTTTATGTCACGATAGTTTTGAATGGGTGATAAAATGGATAAAGTCTCAAGAAGATACATCTTTAACTCAGGAAACTGGGCCTGGTATGTAGAAAGCAAGGGAGGTCTTGATCCAACTTCTGTCAGTAAATGATTAAAGGGTGGTAGAGGGAAGACTTGTGAGAAGGGCGAGCAAGTATTCCTTAGGTGATAGGCCTTCGGAAGCTTGAAGATGAAAAACTCGGAAGCTAATATCCTCTTGGTCCAAAGCCTCAAGGAGATGAAGGGTGACTCGACTGGATCCTCCAATTCTGAGTTGTTCAGTGCTAAGAAAATGACAGGAACCGATTAGAAAAAATGAAACTGTTATAGTGATCCAACCTACATCATCCTATAACATCTACAACTCGACTGGATCCTCCAATTCCGATCCGTTCTAACACAGTAAATACAGAGATGGAAAAGAGGCTGACATCCATAAAGTAAGAAGTCTCCAATGCCTTATACATTAACCAGAGCAATCAACGCTTCATCAAAACTTTACAATTGGGAGCCTCACTCAACCATCGATAGATTACAAAATACAAAGACTGAGCTTATATACTCAGAGAAAATCACCTAATAGAGGTGTCCTCAGTCATCCAAGGCTTGGAGTCCCCTCAGCCAAATTCGGACGAATATTCTTTGTCAGACACCACCTTAACTGTGCATGGCTCCTGCAGGGGGAGTAGTTGAGTCAGTAAATGCCGAGTTAGTGTGTGCAGACCTCCTCTGGCTAGTCGAGAACTCGACATGGATTCTCTGGAAAAATGGGTACACAGGACCCTCTCGAGCAGACCGCTTTCCAGACCCTGCATTCCTCGCATTTAATGAATGAGGAGAAGTTTCAACCACCCTTTCTTGCCTTCATTTACTCCAAGCGAAGACCAGGATCGAGGTCAAATCCGATGGCACCTAGAGATCGCAGTGATTCCTTCTGTGAAAAAACATGACACCTTCGGCCCTTCTTGTGAAAATCTTTTCTTTCCCAAGTGACCACGAGCTGTGAACCTATGTTTACTCTCCAAGGCGCTTTTGGCGTTTGTGAATAGGAAGGGGTTGATCCCTGCTTCTCGAAATCGTGATGAGAGAAACGCCGAAATGTCTTAATCTGGCGCCATGCATCCCTCTAGATTTGACGGTCTTGAACTCAGCCGGCGATGTTGTGGGTCCGGGTCTTGGACACTCCCAACACCTCGTGCATCAGAAATATGACAGAGTTGTTCTTTGTGCCTTGCAATCACAATGAGAGAAACGACGAGGAGCCTAATCGCACGCCAGGTATCTCCTGTGGATAAACGGCTGAGATCACTCCATGACACTGCGGGCCTGACTTTGGGCGCCTTTGGCACTTTCGAGGTTCGGGGTTTCGCGATATAAGACGACATGGAACCTTCACCCCTCGAACTCCTGAATGTCGAAACGCTGACGCGACTAGATCTCGCGCCACGCATCTTTTGGATGGATGACTGCTATCTTTCCCTGCACACAATATGGGTGCTATCCATTGCGCTAACCTCAGCGTAGCTTCACTAATCACGATTTTTCATCAACCGTTGATCTGTTCCTTTGGGTCAATCCTGACCGCCTGAAATCAGACCGCTCACTCACTTGATTTAAGCCCGAAATGGATTTCTTCTGCGAGCTTCGCTTGGCGCTCATCGCACCACTTGTAGACCTGATCGCTCTTGTGCCTCAGACGATAAATGTTACTAACAGGTTGAAGGGATATCCCCTCGATACCTTCTTAGCGTCAGAGATATTTATGGGGATCTATTCGTATTTGGGGATCTTATTAGTGCCCTTACCTTCGTGAGAGGAGATGCTTTCAAGTTTTCAGGCTTTGATACCCTGCCCATATGGTGGAATTGACTTACGATTGCTCACCTGTGTATCGATTATACAGTGGTTTGTTAGTTGTTTGACTTAGGTGCCAGATAGGTTACTTGCAAGGGTTATTCTGTAGGTACCCTGGGTCAGATAAGGATCAGACAACACACAACCTTTATGGAGGATTACCTCTCTTGGGGGATCTGACCGACTGGTTGTTAAGCCCACGAGGGCCCTTATAAATGATTCTATTACCTCCAATATTTAGCAGGGAGTCTTAGGCTTGTCTTGGGCGAGACATACCTTCTTTAGGGAGGGAGGCCACTTTCATCCACTTTACCCCGTTTGTGTGCATATTGGTCGTTTGAATTTTGTTGTGCTCTTTGATTACTAGTTGGCCTTAGGATTTATTTTTCATCTTTAGAGTCTTAAGTCATCATGGAGTCAGACCAACGTCCGCGCCAGTCCCATCGCTTGTTACAGTTACCATCGAATTTTGAGTCTTTGCCTTCTAAAGGCGTAGAGTTATTAGGCATGGTAAACTAACCTCCATTGTTCAGAATTGTGATTCTACAAGGATGAGTACTAAACCTAGTCTTCAGAACACTAGGAGCCCTTCGAGTCCCACACCTACTATAGTTAATGGCACCCCTTAGACTCTTGCAACCACAATGGTTGTAGTGCCAGAGGCACCTATCATTACTATGGATCAACCTATAGTGAATGCTCATTCTCTTGCCTCGAACCCATTTGGGTCTCTTGGTCACTCACCGGGATATAATGTTCAGTCCATTCCTATGGCCTCTATTCCTTTTTCCTATGGTATGCCGAAATTTACTTCACAGTTTTTGAATGCCATCCAAGTTGTTGGCCCTAATGATAGCATTGGGCTTGGGGGAACTACACCTCCTTATACTCCATTTTCGTTTGGTGGTTCTCAAATCCCTCAAATGACTCCCAATATGGGAGGCATTCCTTCTTTTAACCTTGGGTCTAATCCTCTTTCTTCTAGGTGGAACAACCAACCTGGCATACAAGATTCTGCTCGAGTTCCATCCTCGACCCATACCTCCTCAATGCCAATTCCAACCAGTTTCATGCTTTGGGCAACCCCCAACCTGGATCCAATCTGGTTGGGGGAAATTTTTCTAACCCCCATCAGAACATTCCTACTGGAATGATGCCCAACCAACATTTTATGAATCAGCCCAGAGGAGTTTCTTACAATCCCGGACAAGGCCAAGGTGCTTACCATAACCCTGGGTGGGTTGCAGTTCCTCAAACACAATCTTTACAGGGAGCTTGGGGTCAGATGCCACAACCCCATATCCCTTTTCTAGCCATGCTTAATATTCCAGACTTGTCTAAGTTGATGAACGCCCCTATGATTCATGATCCTACATGGCCCCCAGTCCCCACCAAGATTCCTTCGGACATTCTGAAATTTGAAGGTAAGAATGATGAGGATCCTGGTGATCACATTACTACCTTTCACCTATGGTGCTTCTCGATTTCCCTTAATGGAGATTCCATTTGGTTAAGATTATTTCAACGCACCCTCATTGGGGTCACTTTGAAATGGTATATCGAGCTACCTAGGGGGACATATGGGACCTTTAGTCAGATGGTGTTGGTCTTCCTTAACCACTTCCATTTGTCGGTTCGTTACGATGATGATCTAGAACTTCTATCGAATTTACGCCAAGAAACAACCACTCATATCTTGGATCATATCCAGGAGTGGCATAGATAGAAGAGGTTGATTAAGACCTCCATACCCCCAACCTTTATTTTATAATGGTTTCTCAAGTCTTTGCAGCCTCCTATCTCAAAGGATGTTGACACATCTGGGGTTACCACTAAGGAAGAAGCGATCTACAAAGCCCAACAGTTAGATATTACATACGCTTAGTCTAGGATGTTATACCACATTCTTTTGGACACACCATGGTCAACTTATGACCCTAGAAAAAATCTCGGACCTCATGTTGATGGCATTGTAGCCTCCGCCAATGTAAAATTTGCAGACTTGGTGACAAGCCATTTGAAAGAGTTGTCTCTAAACTAGTTTGCAAGAGGGACAACTTCATTTATGTCTTCCAATCCCACTCATTTGACGGATATACATTCCGTGCAATCGTCGAACAACCCAA
This sequence comes from Picea engelmannii, assembly GCA_009831015.1. Taxonomy (NCBI): domain Eukaryota; kingdom Viridiplantae; phylum Streptophyta; class Pinopsida; order Pinales; family Pinaceae; genus Picea; species Picea engelmannii. The sequence continues at coordinate 188,425 of ML785585.1, forward strand.
ATGGTAACCAACAACCAGGCTCGAATAAGAAGAAAGGGGGTAATAATCGTAAGGATGGGAAGAATAATAATAAACCCAAGGACAATAGTAATAATGAGAAGATGAATAATAATGCTGGAGAGGGAAAGAGAGAAAGACGTAAGGTGAAATTTCCCTGTAAGATTTGTATAGACGATCACCTTACTCATTTATTCCCAAAACTTGCGGAAGTTGCAAGGCTATTATCTCTACCCCCCGCCATGCTAATGAATCCTTTCCCACATAACCAACACATGGCCTTGATCTCCTCAAATGCTGGAAATGCAGCTGGTGGGAGTCAAAACCCATTGTTGCAAGACACCGACTGTTTCTGTATCAATATGGTTGATGTGAAAGTTCATGTATCCACTCAATCTTGAAATTATAGTTCGTCACAGGCTATACTTGGTCTAGAATCTCCTCCTTCTCCTCTGGAGATGAATTTACATATTGAAAAACCAGAGCCACCACCTCGTATTCCGAAAGGAGTACTCAAGTTCTCTACCTACAATCCAAATTCTAGAGCCGCCCAAAACTACTCTATTTTTGAGGACCTGGGTCAAACCCCTTGTGAGATGTTGACTTTGGAGGTACTCTAGACATGTCCTTCATAGAGGAATTCCTTACTATCTGTGTTAGGAGATCTAGAACCCAGTGGCTCAAAAGTTATCAAGTTTGACATCACAGATGTAAATCCTTGCTTGCCTTACCATTTGGCATTCCAAATCCATGTGGGGTACTCAAAGTATACCATCAAACATGTGGTTGTTGATGAAGGCGTCGCTACATGTGTGATGTCCCTAGTCTATTGGAAAGCTCTCGAATCTCCGACTCTTTCTAATTCATCGAACATGTTGACTGCTTTCGATGGTCATTCCTCCACCCTCACGGTATTTTTTCTACGTTTCTAGTCTAGTTAGGTAGAAATAAGGTAGAGGTGGAAGTTAATGTAGTTGATGCGCTTCTTGATTATAACTTGTTACTAGGACACAATTGGAACTATGCTATGGTCACCGTCGTATCGTCCGTCTTCTATACTCTTTGATTTCTTCATGATGGGAATATCGTGATGATCGACCAATTATCCTTTGCGTATGATAGTCCCAATGCATCTGTTGGACTGTCGATCCCCATGATCAACAATTCTCAACCGAAAATTGAGAATATCGGTGTCAGAATGTATTATTCTCTTATGGGTTCTTTCGACTTCATGGAACTGATTCACCATGTTTACGCCATGTCCAGTAGGCCTGTCTGGACAGAGAGGTCCATTCCTTTCTGCACTTCCTATTTTAGTGATCCGTGGACCCTACCTTCCCCAACCTCATCTTGTGAAGGTCAGTCACATGTTGGAATGGCCACACCACTATTCACAATGAATATTGTTTATCAAGCTATTCTTGACTCTTCCATCTATCTCGATCCTATTACCTCACTGACGGACGAGGAGGATCCTGTTCTTAGGCCTGTGTGGGCCACTTCGTTGTGTTGCTCACATGAATTCCTTGATGATACTTTTCCCTCCGAAAAATCTATCATCAAAGCCATGAATGGTTCTGACATACATTGGGATGATATGCATCATCGCTCTTATTTTCTCCCAGATCTTGAAAGAATCAAACAAGATGACTTTTGATCTACTTTGAGTGAGATAGTTAGTCACATCATAGTTCCAATTGATACATAAAAAATTTATGAGGAAGGAAATATGGTGAGTATTTATCCTACTGTCATGATCGATATCTCTCGTACCCATGGAAATATTTAAAACGTACATATCGGTGCAGATTGTTTGCCAGAAGAAATCCTAATCTACACCAAAATTTTCAAGGAATTCTGAGATGTATTTTCTTGGTCATATGAAGAGATGCCAAGAATCAACCCTCTTATTGTCAAGCATGATATTAGAATGTATCTGGATGCTAAACCTATTCAGAAACCTCTTAGAGATGTCAATTTCTGAAAGGCCCTTACTATTAAGGTAGAGGTAGAGAAACTACTCAATGTTGGCTTCATCTACCCAGTTCCCTTAACTGAATGGGTATCCATCCCTGTTCCTATGAATAAGAGGAAAAGAACCATCTCTGTATGTATGAAATTTCATGACCTAAACAAAGCATGTCCTAAAGATAACTTCCCAACACCTTTCATTGATCAGATTCTCGACAAGTGTGTGGGAAGTGAAGTGTTTTCTTTTATGGATGGATTTTCAGGGTATAACCAAATTCAAATTAAACCTGAGGATCAACACAAGACATAATTTATTTTTCCTTGGGGTACTTTCGCATATCAAAAAATGCCTTTCAGCCTTAAAAACGCCAGAGCAACCTTCCAACATGCTATGACCTTCGCTTTTCACGATCTTAAGAATATAGTCAAATCTTACCTTGAAGATCTCATTGATCACTCTCATAAGAGAGTGGATCACTCTATGCACATTTGGCTTGTTTTTGAAAGATGTCATTACTATAGAATCCGGTTGAACCCTCATAAGTGCATCTTTTGCATTAGGTTTGGTCATCTTTTGGGATTTCTAGTTTTCAAGACCGGGATCATGGTATATCCATTAAAGGTTGGGGAAATACTTTGATTGCCTCCCTCACGCACTTTTAGATAGCTTCAAGGTTTACAGGGGAAAGCTAACTTTTTACGTCGATTTATAGTAAATTATACCAATATCACTAAGGGTTTCATGTGTCCTTTGAAGAAGAACACCCCTTTTATCTAGGATGAGTGAGCCAAGGAGTCCTTCGATGCTTTGAAGAAATCCTTGGCATTATTTCATGGACTTATTTGTCATTTTTATTAATGGATTATGCTATTGAATGTTCTAACATCATTTATTATCACCATATTCTTTCTTTGCTTGGTTGTTTAGGACTAGTTCAGGTATATTGCTTTGGGTCAAGTGCTCAACGATGGACTTCATCGAACATCTGGACATGGTAGGCCTGTTATCTTGTCTTTCTAGCATATTTTTTTACATATCATACTTGAGAATAGAGTTGATTTCTACAGTCATTTTCGTTTGTTGTGGTTTACCCTAACCATAGAGAGATTTTCCTCGTAACACATTAGGGCCAAAAGGCCTAGACCATAGCTAGCACTAGACCTTTATATGTGCCGAGGCCACTCTTTTTGTACTCTCTTATGTAGTGAGGGATTAATCTGAACAATGTATATCAACTCTATTTGAGGATTTGTGGCCCACATTTTGTACTTATGACATTATTTTTTGGAAATATTATTATATATACATCTTTTTTCCTTATGTATTAATTTTTTTTGTACAAATGTATTTACATATGCCTGTATGTGTGTTCTTTAAATTTTATGTGTGTGAAATATGACAATCTAATACATGATTCGCCAATGTATTAGTTAGTTGATTAGATCTCCTAGGAACATGAATATAAGTAATATAATAAAAAGAATGATCTAAGAGACGTACCCTAAGGAATCATCGGTGAAAGGTGGGATCATAGACATGGTACACTCCATTTAATTGAGACACGACCAGTTGAGAATATAGATAAACCCAGAGGCGATAAATACCATGTGACAATGCATCACGTAGAAATTCTATTATTGCACTATACTCGACACATTCGGATCTCTGAATTGCTCTGTTCAAGCAACCTATTGTCAATGTTGTACCAGTTATGGAATTAATATAATCTTTGAGTATTTTTACTATCTTTTCATGTTGAGTTCCTAGCAATAGTACTTCTGAGGACCGTTGGCCTAGTCGGAAGGAGTTATTGTCTCAATCTGTAATCATATCAATTTGATTTCAGTCCTATGATTTAAATTTCTTTACAATAGTTAAGATAAATGTGTGAGTGTGTTGATGATTTCATAAACTAGTTATGATATTTAATTACAGAGGATAGATGTTTTAATTGAATGTTATAGATTTTTGTTCCAATTCCCATTGCTGTAGTTTATTTGTTTGACAGTTCCTCTCATTTTCACATATTCTATTCCTTTTTAAAATTTATATTAGTTGTTCCTTTCATTAAATTCATAGTTGTTCTTCCTTTTTCTTAAAGTTACATTTCTTGTTCCTTCTCAATTTTACAGTAATTCATTGTTTCTTTTATAGCAGGTTAAATAGTTGTTGATACATTGATTCATTAAGTATTTTTCACAGATTAAATTACTGTTTCCTAGCTAGATGAATTCAGAAATTTGGTTAATGCCTTTAATTTGCAAGCATGTTTTAGAATAAATCACAATTCTGGTAAGTGAATTCTTAGTTTCAGAATGAATGTGTGAGGAACTGGATTATCGATAAACTCAGATTTTCTTTAGCTACACGATTTGGGCCTCTACAACTATCTGCATAGACTTTGTTGATATTCTTGAAAGAAAAGACGAATCCTCGGGTTGATAAATTAATGTTAAACTAAGGTTGATTTATGACATATTTAGAGCCCAACATTTTGGATTTGTTGCTGGGGAGAATGAAAAATATAGTATAGGTTGTGTCTCTAGAGGATGAGGTATTGAAAACAAAAGGTAAGAACCTACGTAGGAAACAAGTAAAATGCTTGTGCCAATGCCTACCTTCAGCTGATGCATAGAGGTTATATAGGTGCTTAGATGTTTTTGTGAAGTGTGTATGACTAAGAAGAAAGAACCTGAAAAACCAAAAACCCCACCAAAAACTACAAAATCGCAGGCCCCAGTGCCCCTGGAAGAAGCAATTTCATAGACGACATCATCCGGAAAGATGAAGATCAAGCCTCGGTTGGACCCCGGAAAGGTTCTACCTAAATCACTCAAGCAACAAATTCACAAACTATAGCCCATGCTGAGGTTCATAGAAGAACTGAAGGGACTGAACAAATTTTTCAAAATACAGATCTTCCACCTCTTAGTCCTTTAGACGAGGGAAACTCTTGTAATCTAGAAGAAGGAGAAGGGGAAACTAGTTGGGTTGCTAAATAAAACCCATCACCACCAATTGATCATGGATCTCATGTGATTCTGATAGGAGAAGGTACACCTGAAATCCCAGATAGAGGTAGTGCGATTAAATCCCCTAGGGGACCAAACAATCAATCACCTCAAATAGAACACCTAGGCCAAGAAATTCCTGAATATTATTAGCATATTTTAGACGAAATGGCACAACCAAATCAACCACGAGGCCAGAATTCCACTTTGGAATATCCGATAGTTGATCCAGTTGCTAATACCCCCATGAAATAAATCCTGTTATAGAATTTGACAACCTTTCATGGATTAATTTCAGAGGACCCTGATGTGTTCTTATTTGAATTTGATGTCCTGTGTAGAGGATATGACTACACCTCTAAACCCCAGAAACTGAAGTTGTTCCCTCCCACTTTGAAAGGAGAAGCTTTGCACTAGTTTATGGGATTAGGAGGAGGAACCATAAATTCATGGGATGAAATGAAGCATATCTTCCTCACAAAATATCAGGATTACTGTAGAACCAGGGATCTAAAAGAAGAAATATTTCAAATGATAGAAAAAGAAAATGAGACACTAGAGGAATATGTTGAAATATTTCAATATAACTTGCTAAGATCACCATACGAAACACTACCAGGTGAGGTACTTAAAGCCACTTTGATAAAAGGAATGAAGGATGAATGGGTAGAAAAATTGAATTTAATGGGGAAGGGTGATATTTATCAAGAAAATTATGATCATATTATCCTATTGTGCATCAGGTTCTCACATGGAAGTACACATACCAGATCAGGAATGAGGGCTCCCCTCACCAGAACTAGAAACATTACTAGTCGGGGTGTCACCCGAGCCGAAGTTGGTAATCTATTAGAGAATTTCAAAACTGACATTTTGAGTACCCTGACTACACAATTGGATGTTTTGTAGGCTAAATAGAAATAGGCAGAAGCATAATAGTCCTTGGCCATATTTTGCCACCGATGCAGAAAGAAACACAGTCCGAGGGAATGTCCTTTCGATGTGGTTTAGGTTTTCACTATTTTTTCCAAAGACCATGCAACAGAGAAATTCCCATCGCTCCCAGAACTAAAAGATGTCTTTAAAGAAGCATAAGAGGAAACCAATCCGGTATATCTGATGTCTCAACATCACCAATGGTAGGCTCTTGCCCCAGGTACTCTACAAGATCGTTCCTCTTTATTTTTTGGGCAGTATAGTCATCAACAAAATTCTGGAAACACATGGCAGGGCCAACCATTTACTAACCCTACCTGGCAGTCCTAAAAATATCCTATTGCACCCTAGACAAATCAATATGCTACAAATCCCACCTAGCCAAATCAATCACCTACAAATCCTACTTGGCCTAATTCCTAATACTCTAGCCCATCCTGGAAAAATTCAAGTAATAATCCCTATCCTTCACAGTGGACTAGCACAGCTACCCAAGCCCCTAATTGGAATCAAAATTTCTAGTGCCCCATGGGGATGACGAATCAACCGATGTGGATGGATCCTCAAGATCAACCGACTTTAAAAGATCCACTCCAATTACCCCATAACCCTCAACCTCAAATGTTTTCTCAATTACCAACTCAACCCAATCCAAATCCTAATAATAGACCATCTGAGGTTGTACAAATTATTGAGAATTTGGACAAGGAAATCAACTCTGTAGGGTGCAACGAACTCTGGTTGAGGTCAAGGCACATAATTTCTCTTGAATAAAGTAACATTCACCAAGAGAAGGAGGATGAAAATAATATACAACCACCAATAACACCCTCGACTGTGGTCATAATGGAAGAAGTAGAACAGGGGGGAAACAAAGTCGAGCCACCAAACCTTGATGAGGACATGATTCCTCCTCCCTCGTTTCCCGAGAGGCTAATGATAGAAAAAATAGTTGTATATCCTAAATTCGATATTGTAGTGGAACCAAAGAATATCTATGCTAAGATACCACTCCTACAGGCTCTACAAGACATCCTGATTTATGCAAAGATAATTAAGGAATTATGTGGGAATAATCATGTTAAGAAAGCTAAAAATCCATCAATTTTTCGCGTGGTAGGAGCCTTGTCCGATCTTGTTCTAGGAAAGAAGGAGCTGGTCAAGTATACAGACCCAAGGAATCCTATGGTAACAATGCAAATACAGGGCTGTTCTTTTCCAAATACACTAGTGGATTTGGGGGCGACCATTAACATCCTAACCATCGAGACCTGCAATATCCTGGGTTTCACCTCCTTTGAACCTACTTCAATTATGTTACAATTGGTTGATAGATTAGTGGTTAAACTAGTCGACACATTACAAGATACATAAATTTCGGTTGACTCTTGGGAATACCCAACTGATTTCCTCATTATCAACCCAAGAAGTGGACTCGATGGAAACCCATTGATAATAGGAATACCATGGCTCGCAACATAATATGCATACATAGGATGTCACATAGGAAACATGACTATTGATAGAGGAAGTGCTACAAAGAACCTCATTTTGTATCCTCTAGCTAAACCAAGTCTTCCTATTATACATCAGTAGTTTCCACCACCTAGATATATAGAAAAGGATCTACGACCTCCTCTCACATTGGAAGAAGCTCTTAGACTCAAGAACCAAATAGAAGATTATGTAATCAGTAGCTTCATTAACAACCCAAGCATTATAAGAAATCCAACATGTCAAATGCTAAAAGATGTGTTAGATAATGAAGCACAGGGGGATACTTTGGAAGAATTGATGGAACAATAGATCCCCACTACTGTTGTCCATAACAACATATTAGTTGAAATTGCACCAGGGAGCTTTCTAAATATTAATGCTAATTTAAATGAGAAACAACAACACAAATTGATTCAGATCCTTTCTAAGTATCAACAAGATTTTTCTTGGTAATATCCTGACATGAAGGGCATCGATCCCCAACTTTGTTCTCATCATATATATATTGAGAAATATTCCTGACCCATCTGACATCCCCAACGAAAATTGAACCCTCATCTCAGGGATGTTGTTAAAGAAGATTTACAAAAACTGTTGGATGTAGATTTTATATATCTTATTTCAGATAGTCGATGGGTTTCCCCACTAGTAATCATCCCTAAGAAGAATAGGAAATGGAGAATATATGTAGACTACAAAGAATTCAATAAATCTACCCAGAAGGACCACTTTCCCTTACCTTTTATTGATCAGGTCCTTGAAAATTTAGCAGGGAAGCAATTCTCTACCTTCCTAGATGGTTTTAGTGGTTATAATTAGATCCAAATTACTCCGGAAGACCAAGATAAAGATACATTTACATGTCCCTGGGGTACCTTTGGATATAGAGTATTTCCATTTGGATTATGTAATGCTCCAACCACATTCCATAGAGCCATTCTGAGCATATTTTTTGATTTGATTAATGAAGGACTTGAAGTTTAAATGGACGATTTCACCCCTTATGGAACTGATTTTGATCAAGCTCTAAGCAATATGGAGAAAGTACTGGAACGATGCATTGCTACTAGGCTATGTTTGAGTCATGAGAAATGTCATATGATGATGACCAAAGGTGTGGTACTAGGCAAACATATGTTTATGTAGATGGAATCAAGGCAAACCTAGAAAAAATAGAGGTAATCCTTAATCTTCCTACACCTCGTACATAAACTGAGGTATGTAGTTTTCTTGGCGCTACAGGATACTATTGTAGATTCATAGAAATTTTTTTCAAGAACAACTTCACCTTTACATGATTTAACTAGTAATGAGGAATTTCAATGGTCTAACAAGTGTGATGTTGCCTTTGTAGTACTCAAAAAACTAGTCTCAACAACACCGATGAGGAGAGGACCAAACTGGTAATTGCCATTTCATGTTTCTATAGATGCATCAGATATTTCCATAGGCACTGTGATGGGACATGAAAAAAAGAAGAAGCCTTATGCTATTTATTTTATTAGAAAAAATCTCACTCCCATTGAATTAAATTATATAGTAACAAAAAAAAGAATTTTTAGTTGTTATACGTGCTATTAATAAATTCCGCCACTATGTAATAGGCTATCCATTTATACTGTATACTGATCATTCTGTTATTAAATATTTAGCTAACAAACCGATTAGTAATGGACGAGTTACCCGATGGTTACTACTATTGTAGTAATTCAACATCACCATCAAGGATTGGCCTCGAAGAGAGAATCTCGTTGCAGATTTCTTGTCTTGCATACCCAAAACAAATGATTCTTTGACAGTCGAAGATCAATTTCTAGACGAACACTTGTTCATTGTCAATATTAATCCACCATGGTACACTGATTTGGCAAATTATCTGGCAGTTGGGAAACTACCATGAGACATGTCATTAAGGGAAAGGAAACTGATCATCCAACGTAGTGCATGGTTCACCTAGATTGGTGGATATATTTTCCACATAGGGGTTGAACTTCATATCCGAAGAAGTGTAAGAGATGAAGAAATTTACAATGTATTTAAGGAAGGTCATGATGAGCCCTGTGGTGGACATTTTTTAGACTGTAGAATTGGGCATAATATTTTACAAATGGGATGTTATTGGCCCTTAGTATTTAAATATGCAAAGAATTATGTCTAGGCTTGTGATAGCTGTCAAAGGATGGGTTGACCAAGCCAAGCTGATAAAATGCCCCTACAAGCACAAGTAGTCGCAAAACCTTTTGAGAGATGGGCACTGGATTTTGTTGGCTCATTTAACCCAAAATCAAATCAAACAGCTTATATCCTAGTTGTAATGGACTAAACGACCAAATGGGTAGAGGAAATATCTTTTTCAAACGTAACGAAGGAAGCAGTCATTTAGTTTCTCTTAGAATTATTCTTATGATATGGATTACCTAGGGAAGAAATCACTGACAGGGGGTCACAATTTACAACCCATATAATTACAAATACCCTGCATAATCATCATATTAAACACAAAGTTACTTCCCCGTACCATCCATAGGAAATGTACAAGTGGAAAGTACCAATAAAGTATTGGAGGAAATTATGACAAAAAGAGTCTTAACAAACTGTTAGAATAGGGCAGTTGAGCCTCCAAATTCCCTATGGGCCTATCAAATGACATGGCGTAACACTACTGGATACTCTCCTTACCATCTAGTATATGGAAAAGAACCCATATTCACAATTGAATTCTAGATCAAGACTCTAAGGATGTCCCAAGAAATTGGACTGGATCTTACAGAGGCACATAAACAATGCTTACAATAGATCAATGAGTTAGATGAAGCAAACATGTTCACCCTACAATGCATAGTTGTTATTCGGTAGCAGAGAGATAGATGACATGATAAAAATATCAAGAAGAAATCATTCCAGAAAGGTGATTGGGCACTTCTCTATGATTCCATATTTCAAGATTTTCCTAGAAAATTACAGACAAGGTGGCTCAGACGGTATGAAATCCATGAAGTTCATGATAACGACACTGTCACCTTAGTCACCATCGATGGATCTTGTTCTCATTTTTTGGTAAATGGACATTAGTTATGACTCTACCATTAGCCTCTTTCAAAAGAATCATTTTGCCAAGAAGTAAGTAAGGACCCTACTGTTCAGATTTTAGCTGGCTGGGAAGGTAACCCAACAACTTCAACTTTATTAAATGATTATTTTTATTAGCACTGTACATATTGTATATAGCTTTCTTTACATATTTGATTTAGTTTTTATTTTTTACTTTTTAGGAAAGTCACTTGAGAGAATAAGAACTTTTTACTTTTTAGAAAATATGACTAATGAATATAATTAGCACTCTTTTATGTTCCTTGCTCCTATCTCACTTTGTAAAAACCATCAAATATAAACCTTGTTTTTTCAGAAAGATGAATATGTCATAGAAGAAATCAGGCAACTGTAATGACACTAAAAAAACATCCAATATGTCGATTATTGAATAAACCTACCCATAAAAATTGAATGAATTTAGTTGATGACTAATCAATTCTAGATTCACTAAAACAGAAATGTCCGCGAGAGGTTTAAAATCACTTAATTAGATGGTTAAAAATTTTGAACATCATCGTTGCCATTCATTCGAATGGAACAACTGTCATTCCCTTCGTGCGATTTCTATTCCCTTTTCATATAGTTGTCATTCATTTGAATGGAATGACTGACGTTCCGTTGGTACGATTGTTGTTTCCTTTGTGGTTAGTGTCGTTCATTTGAAAGAAACGACTGTCATTCTTTATCGCGAATGCCATTTCTTTTGTTGTGATTGTCGTTCCCTTTGTACAATTGATGTTCCCTTTGCAGGTAGTATTGTTCAGTTGAATGTAAAATCTTTCGTTCCCTTTATCAGGATTGTCGTTCCTTTTTTTGGGCTGCACTATTCTTTCGAAAGAAACAACTGTTGTTCATTTCTACAATTTTTCCTTATTGTTCTTCCTTTCACCCAAAAGTCAAATATTTTCTCATGAACAAGCATGCCATTATTATGTTAGCCACTCCTTTGGGTATGACCTTCACTAATTAATTTTCATCATCACCACTCCTAATGATCATAAGTAACGATTTTTCATTTTTTTGCACTATCTAGCATACCTTATCGAATTGTTTTTGGATTAATTCTCTGATTTTTCTTAAAAATTGTTCATAATCTTTAACCACCATTATTCATTTCTTTCCCCAATATATATACATATAATTGAATGATAATTTGACTTCATATCATAATAAGGAGTATAAATCATATTTTACTTGGAATTCTTACACTTCTTACGCCATTCCTCACTCTTAAGGAGTAGATGAGCCTCCCTTAATAGAGCCTAAAAAAAAGAGAGGATAGGGGGTCTATATATAAGTAATAAAATTCTCCCACAAAGGATAGGGGGTATCATCATGAGCCAACCTACCACGCTCATAAGATAATAACAGAAGTGGCATTCACACTATGGCTACCACACTAGGGAAATGGCCTTTGGCATTTTTTTGTCAAAGGACAAGAGGTCTCATCACGAGCTGACTTGTTCACTTAGGTTACGATATAGTGAGTGACATTATCGTTATCTGGCTCCCAAACCAGGCTAGTGATATTTTTGGGAAAATACAATTCAAACTATTTATTGAGGATACAAACTCATTTATGGGTTAAAAGGAAACCCTGTCGAGACTATGAACGCCTGCTGACAGTAGTGGCTCTGCCTGTGGTATGCAAGTTTACCTTAAATACGCCAAGTTTTTTGTTTGTTCCTGGACTTCCTTTCCTAACAACGAGGCTATAATTTTGGTTATATCCAATAATAAGGGAAAGTAAAAAGGTTATGACACGTGGAATATTTTTAAACACGTGAACAAATTTAAATTATTCGGGATATTTTTCCTTAAATGTTTTTTGAACATAGGTATGTAAATTTGAATTTCCCACATAAGAATGATTATTTTTCATGATTACCATTAAAGTGATTTTGAAGGTTACTAATGATTGATCTCCCAACAACGACGATGGCATATTAATCACGCCTCCCCTGAACTACCTGAAATAATTACACTCGCACAAGTCGATGATCGAGGTCGACCTTTCCATTTATGAGGGGGAATATATCCTGCACATTTACCGATAGATCATAATGATTTCCATAAATGAAAAAATCACATTTTTATATACATCTATTGTTCTATGATGTTTGTTATTTTTGGTCATATTATCTCAAAAGTTGGTTGAACTAAGATGCAGCTAGGACCGATAGTTTTCCTCATCTGTCACAGAAGATATGGGTGGCCAAAGTGTTTGCAGAGAGCCCACATTGTTGTAGGTAACCGACTAGGTGAAGGAAATTTTACATCGTCTGGGGTGGAAATAATATTTCACCAGATTGCAGGGATATTACAAAAATATCACGTTAGCATGACCTTGTAGAGAGGAGTCTTTATGATATGATACATACAAATTCTAGTCACTAAGAAAATTATAGCAGAGATTACAGGCGTCCCCAACGAAGGCATACAATGGATAGGGAAGTATACAAAACTCAAGGAGGATATGGAATGCTTCATATAATCTGTAGAAGAACTCTATAAAAAAGGGAAGAGACTCAACCCCACCACTATTAGCGAGCCATGGAGGGAGCTGGTAGGAGTAATAAAAAGGTATATCACCAATGATGGGAGGTATGACGTGGTTCAACCACGCCACCTCAAATTGTTAGTAGCGCTCAAACAAAGGTTAGTGATAAATTTTCCATTTTTCCTAAATGTCATGTTACATGAAGTTGTTGCAAGAACTCGGAAGGATAAAGACCCTATCACCATAATTAGTCACCATGGACTAGTAAAGTTAATAGTAAACAAAGCCCTGAGACAAACTCAAATAACTTTGGGTGATCTAATCGAGCCTGATAAGCCCCTACAAATCGAACAACCAAAAATCCACCAAGAAACCCCCTCACATAAAATTGAGACAACTCAGGAAGAAGGAGGCAGAGCCCAAATGGAAGTTCCATTACCCCAACCTGAAATTGAAGCAAACACCATCCAACTGGTAGAAACTCATACCTCACAGACATAAACATCAAATAAGAAGAGAAAAAGAACAATTGTTGTTCCTGAAACCTCTACTATGAAAAGAATAAGAGGCAAACAGATAATTCAACCTGAAAATATTCAGGAAACCACACAGACAGAACAATCCTCAAAGGAAAATATTTAGGAAATTGAATAGACAGAACAACCCTTACAGTAAAACACTTAGGAAAATACACACCCATCAGTTGAAATATTTACAGAATAGTTCTTCAAAAATTCTGAGGTAGAGATGGCTCAAGTACTATGGAACTTAGGGACATCAACCACCAAATACACAAGCAGGTCTGAAGAACACCAAGCACCAACTTCCTCTTCAAACCTTGCCTTGGACCTCCCTGACATAGAGATGCCATTCCCCGAAGAACAACCAAAACCTCACACTGTAGTAAATATCCATGTAGAACAGATAAAGCACAGAGAAGAAACATAGGAACAATCATTAGCTGATCAAGGTGAGGAAAACCTTGACATTCCCCATAAACATAAAACAACAGGCAAAGGCCACAATAAAATTAGACAATTGAAATAGGAAAACAATTTTTTGAGGAGAAGGGTTAAAAAAATTAAAGTACTAAAGAAGAAAGTTGTTAGACTCAAAGAAATAATTAAAGAATTAAGGAAACAATTGGAGTAAGATGATAAGGCCTATGATAGGAAGAAATCAAAAAGTCCTAGAACACAGGGAAGGAACCCATTTCTTAGGAGGACAATTGATACAAGTTCTGTTGGAACACAGACAAAGTTTCATTCCCCTGAAGAAACAACGGAGATGGAAGCTCAAACAGAGATTCCAGCAGCAAAGGAGGCCGTTGTTCAAAATGAAGAAGTGATTCCTTTATAGACACATGAAGTGGAAACTCAAACAAAGATTCCAACAACATAAGAAACAATTGCCCAACCTGAGGAAGTGCTTCCTAAAAATTTTCATTCTCCTTTAGAGACAATTGATGGAGAGACCCGGACAAATTCCCTAGCAACAGAAGAGATATTTGTTCATACTGAGGAATCATATTAGTCTCCTAAACAAGGTTATATTATTAGCAGGTTGGGGGAAGAACTGATGCAATCCTAACAAGCCCTGACTCAAAGCTAAGATGAAATGGTGACCATGGCAGAGCATCAGAGAGTTATCAAACAACTTAAATCCACGTCAGCAACAGAGAACGAGACTTTTTCTTAGCTAAGCAGAGCTCAAGGGAATGTGAAGAAAGTATAGGGCCAGTTAGAAAAATATTTGGAGCAAATCAAAGAAATTTGCTCTGTCTATTCTGATATAATAGCTTGTAGGGCTCCTGCTACCAATTAAACCTTATTTTTATTGGAGAATTATTTGTTTCTAAGGATAAAAGCTATAAGAGAAGGAAAACCATTTGAGTTTACCACTATTTTTAAGTTTGTTTCATGCTTTAGAGAACAAGAAGAAGGAGTGAAATACTTTATTTATGAGCTATACCTTCACAACTTCATCATGGGAGAAAATAGAAAAGATAACCCTAATCCTTTCATTGGGGACATACAGTTTCAAACATTCTTGTCTTTTACCAAGAACAAAACTAGGTGGGCTAAAGCACACAAGGTTTTTATGAAAAGGGAGACTGGGCTAGACCTTTGGGTCAGAGGGGAACCTCCTAAATCCTTTCCAGCCATTATGCGGCACAGAACATTCATGAAAAGGGAAAAGGTTGTAGAATACTTAGCCCCTATCCCTCGACAGGTTGTATGTTCAAGTCTACCATATTTTAGGGAGATTAAAGAAGAAGATATTGCTTCTTCCAAACTAAGATGGGATGCTTCCCCAAATGCAATCAAGAATAGGGAACCTTTTTTCTTCAAAAAAATTCATGCAACTACCTTCAAGTTAGAGAGATATACCAAGATGATCCTGGATGAAGGACCTTCTTGAATTGGGTTCATATATAGTCCTCCTATTGTTTGGTATCCTCCATAAGGTTACCAGAGTGATTATCAGATCAATAAGAAGAAGGAAGAAGATTCTTTTGAAGAGCTCAAAAGTAAGAGTGGGTTCAGGATAATTGGTGAACAAACCTCTCCTCCTTTCAACATCATTGCTTTACATCTAAAATCTTTTCTTGCATGAGGACATGCAAGAAGGTAAGATGGGGGGTATGTTGAGTCAAGAAAAAGGTACAAATATCCTCCTTATCACCATAGTTTATGATATAACCTTGATTGAATTTTCTATCAATTAGATATAATTAGGAAATAAAATGATTAAAAAGACTTCTAGAAATTTTATTAAGTAATATTTGTTGAGATTCAACAAGAAGATCCTAGTGAAAATTATGCGCCTACACTAGGATGGAGCCTCAAGCTATTTTTAGGTGGAAGTCTATTTTTAGATGATGAGCAAATTCTATTTATAGATGATGTATATTTATAGATGGTGAATGAATTTTATTTATAGATGTATGTCAACTATTATTATCCCTTAATAATAGTTGGACAATAAATATTAATCTATTCTCAATGAGCACTTGGAAATATTTAACTGAAGTGGAAAATCAATTATCTATAGGAAATTAGAGTTGACAGGTTAACTGGTGGGACATGCAAGTCGAATTAGTTGTAACTAAGTGATTCGAAGTTGTAATAGAGTTATATGTGTAGTTATGTGAGTTGTAAAGCAGTTTAACTCATTTAAGTGAGTTAAGCTCAGTTGTACTAGTTGTAACTGAACTTACACTAGTGAGATATCAGTGAATTAATTATTAATCAATTCACAATCAGTGATCTCACATGCAACTGAATATTTACCGCTGTTAAATACATGCATGTCAGATCTAGTGGAGACCCAGTTGAGATAACAGGTGAAAGGGAAAATTTGACTATCAATTGTGACATTAGTGGGTTCACTCATGCAACCACACACACATTGGATGTGCCCATGAGGAATGCACAACCTATGCAATATGGATTCATTCATTGCAGGGATTTCCATTAGTAGATATTGCACATAGGAGGCAGGTTGTCTGGAAGCAATAAATTGGCACATGAATTTGTCATATTTTGTATGACAGTGTGAGACGATTCTATATTGTACTAAGATCTCTTGGATTAGGGTTTTGTATGATATTATTTCATGATATATGATATATACATAATATATGATTGTGGGGTTTTTATCTTTATGCTTTCCCGGTAAAAGATCTGTGTGATGTGTGATTGATCTTTCTTCTTGATATTGCAATTGGCGATCATTTTTTAAATTCCACAAGAATATTAGTAGAAGGGATTATGTATTTAACAATGGAATATAATTGTTAGATCAGGAGAATCTAGACAATACATAATTTGTGTTAAAATTTCTACATGGTATCAGAGCGCAGAAGATTGCAGAAGCTGAGTTTGTGATTGGATAGAATTTGAATTTGTAGAAAGACTTTCTCGGTGCTACAGCTGATTCAAGATCGAAATGACTTTCAATGGCTTGAGGTTAGAGTATGCACTCGAAGGCAGCTTGAACTACATTTCTTAGAAGGACAGGATGGAGGTAGTACTTGAAGACAATGGATTGAAGTAATTCATTGGAAAAGATGTTCCTAAGCTAGATGTTGCAGACATTGCAAATCTTGATGCATGGAAAAATAAAGTGGGAAGGGTGAGGAGGATCATGTTGGAGGGAGTACGAGACCACATTGTCTCAAGCCTCCATGGGAAATTCACACCATATGAAATGTAGAAGACTTTGAAAGATCTATTCCAAAACAGTAGTGACCATAGGAAATTGGCGCTCAAAGATAAACTCAGGAAGATCAAGATGGAGAAGGGAGACTCCATTCCAAAATATCTCACAAAGTTTATCCAATGTTGAGATGAGCTGGGGAGTGTGGGAATAATATTCACTGATGATGATTTGGTGAGCTTGGCTCTCCTAGGACTTCCCAAAAATTGGCACAGTTATGAAGACTCTTTCAATGGAAGGGAAAAATTGCCAGATTGGGAATGACTATGGTTGGGTTTGGTGCAGGAGGAGTTCAGGCATAACACTAGAGATGGCTCTTCATCAAAGCATGATGATGAATAGGATTGTGCTTTGGATACCAAGGAAACGAAATGGAATGGGAAGAAATTCCATTCAAAATCCGAGTCTAAATGCAAGAAGATGGATTTGTCCAAAGTGAAGTGTTTTCACTATCACAAACATGGGCATATCACTACTAATTGTCCATAGAAGAAGAAGAACAAGAAGGTTTTTGGAGTTTCAGTTGGTGAGGTCCTTGCCTCACAATTTGAACTTGACTTCTCCTTGATTGCATGCATGGCGTCAAGTGCATTGGGATCAGTGTGGTATTTGGATAGTGGCACTCCCTTCCACATGACGGGAGATAAGGAACTTTTCAGTGACTTGGAGGAGAGAGATATCAAAATGCATATAGATATGGGTGACGATGGATGATACAGTGCGACTGGCATTGGTACCATTACCTTTTAGAGGGAGTCTGTTAAGCCCTAATATTGGCTCATTACCACTTAATTGGGGCATATTAGATTAGTAATGTTATTTTATTTATGTCGGCTTTAGGCCATTAGTTGTAATTTAGATTAGTAATGTTATTTTATTTATGTCGGCTTTAGGCCAT
>ML785585.1:211644-245229 GCA_009831015.1 Picea engelmannii
TTTTCAAGGCGTTGAGTACTTTTCCTGAGGTTTTTCTATGCTATATTGATGTTTGGTTCCTAACAGAGTCAGGTAAACCATTTCAATTGAAATATGTTATGCATGTTCCAGGTCTGAAGAAAAACGTGGTCCCGTTCGCAATGTTGGAGGACAGAGGCAATGTCGTTGTTTTCAGTGATGGAAAAACCTTCTTGCGACATAAAACAACAGGTCAAGTCAAGCAGATAGGGATTCAAGTTAAGAATATTTACAATCTGGAGGTAGATTGATGCACTGCCATGATGGGCAAGGTAGAAAACGTGGTGAGCCTAGATGAGGGAGAATTATGGCACAGGCGATTGGGCCATCTTCATCATGGAGCCTTGAAAATCATGCAACAAATATCTACTAGACTTCCAATGGGAACACTTTCTCAGTTAGATCAGTGCAAGGTTTGCACCATGGGGAAGTATGTAAAGTCCCCATGCTTTAGTGATCCCAGAGAGAATTCACACAGACGTGTGTGGACCATTCTCAGTTGCTTCAACAGAAAAAAAATAAGTATTATGTTATTTTTGTTGATGAATTTTCTTGTAAATGCTGGGTATTCTTCATGCATAAGAAGGATCAAACATTATTAAAGTTATGTGAGTTTAAATCATTGGTGGAGAAAGAGGTGGGGAAGCAAGTGAATACATCTCTAATGAATTCAAAGACTTCTACAAAAAACAAATAATTCGAAGAGAACTCACAGCGCCTCATAACCCACAACAAAATGGGGTCGTGGAGAGAAAGAGCAGAACGATCGTGGGTTCAACACAAGCGATGTTGCATGATTAGGGCCTACTAATGCATTTGTGGGCGGAAGCATGCAAAACTATAGTTTATGTGAAAAATCGTTGTCCTCATAGAGTACTTGGCATGAGTACACCTGAAGAAGCTTTCACTGGTAAGAAACCTGATGTTTCTCATTTTAAGATTTTTGGCTCATCTGTGTATATCCATGTGACCAAGATTGCCAATAAGCTGGAGTCGACTATTGAAGTTGGGATATTTGTGGGGTACACAAAAACAACTCGTAATTATCGTTTGTATTTTCCTAACAGTAAGATGACTGTTATGTGACAAGTTATAAAATTCGATGAGGGGAAAGCCATGAGGTTGTCGCTTGAGAGGGATCTAGACTTGCATGCAGAGGAGGAACTGCTGGTTCCCAAAGATGAGTCGCAAGATGTGGATGAACCATATGAGGAGGTTCATGGAGTCGAGGAATCCACTCATGCAGATCCATCCATTAGAAATGGCAGAAAGCACACCATGGAAGCTGAAAGATTGAGACTAGATGTTGCATAGAATGTAGGATCCCCTACTTCATAGCGCAGACAGAGACAATCTCCTGATCAACTTACTGGATACATGGATCTCATGAGAAAATTTATTATGACTGAACCATATTCCTTTCAGGATGCAATGCAGGATCCCACTTGGGTTGATGCAATGGTGGAGGAGTATGACTCCATTGTCAAAAAAAGTGGATGGCAAATTGTCCCAAGACTAGTCGACAAATCAATGGTAGGTTCAAGATGGATCTACAAGGGTAATATTTTAATCATTTTTCTTTATGTTGATGATTTAATATTGACTGGTGATGAGAAACTGATACACTCATGCAAGGAGGACCTTGCAAAGGAGTTTGAGATGAAGGATATGGGCCTTCTTCATTATTTCCTTGGATTGGAAATATGGCAGCGAGATGGTGAACTTTTTGTGTCTCAAGGAAAGTATGCAAGGGAGATACTGGGTAAGTTTCACATGGAGGGCTGCAAAACCATGGATACTCCTCTTCTAGGAAACTCGAAGAAAGAGGATGCTACTTCTGGAGAGGTAGTGGATGCTACTGTCTATCGACAATTAGTGGGTTCACTAATGTATCTAGTGAACATGAGACCAGACATTTTCTATGAGGTTAACTAGATGAGTCAAGAGATGGTTAATCCTACCAAGATATTTTGGAAGGAGGGTAATCATTTCTTGAGATACCTGAGGGGCACATTTCAGTATGGATTGTGGTACAAATAGACGGATGAGGTGAAGTTCCATGGCTTCATGGATGCAGATTGGGTGGGCAACCCAACAGACAAAAAGATCACATTAGGGGTGATCTTTAGTATCATATCTATAGTTGTTTCATGGTACAATAGGAAACAAATATATGTGGCACTTAGTTCAAAAGAAGAAGAATACATGGCAACAATTCAAGCTGCGTGTGAGGCTATCTGGATGAGAAAGATCTTGGTTGGTTTGTTTGGTTCTCATTTACATCCGACAGTGATTCATTGTGATAATCAAAGTTGCATTAAACTCTCGATTAATCATGTGTTTCATGATAGATCTAAGCATATAGATATTTGGTATCATCATATCAGATATTGTGTGTAATAGAAGATCATGTTGCTTTAGTACATTCCTACGGAAGATCAAGATGCAAACATTCTGACGAAGGTACTCACCAAGAGAATATTTGAATACCATAGAGACAGGATCGGGGTGAAGGATAATCCCTTTCCTATTGAGAGGGAGTGTTGAGATTCAACATGAATATCCTAGTGAAAATTATGCACCTACACTAGGATGGAGCCTCAGGCTATTTTTAGGTGGAAGTCTATTTTTAGATGATGAAAAAATTCTATTTGTAGATGATGTCTATTTATAGATGGTGAGTGAATTCTATTTATAGATGTATGTCGACTATTATTATCCCCATGGATGATTTTAAGGATGGAAATTTATTTTAAAATGTAGAAACCTTGGAGAATCTTACTAATCCTTCATATGTCAACTATAAATGATTGGCAATATTTTTGTAAAAATATTCAAATTTCTAAGGATTTTATATAGTTTTTGTAAAATTTTGGCGATTTTTAAGGTAAAATAATTTTATCCTATAGAATTTGGGCAAATCTCGGTTTTGGAAAAACCATGGAAAATTAGCCCATGAGTGAAATTTAGCCCCTAAAATAATAATTTCTTCTTTGTTGAGATTCAACAAGAACATCCCAGTGAAAATTATGCACCTACACTTGGAAGGAGCCTCAGGCTATTTTTAGGTGGAAGTCTATTTTTAGATGATGAGAAAATTATATTTATAGATGATGTATATTTATAGATGGTGAGAGAATTCTATTTATAGATGTATGTCAACTATTATTATCCCTTAATAATAGTTGGACAATAAATATTAATCTATTCTCAATGAGCACTTGGAAATAGTTAACTGAAGTGGCAAATCAGTTAGCTATAGGAAATTCCAGTTCAAAGGTTGACTGGTGGGACATGCAAGATGAATTAGTTGTAACTGAGTGATTCGAAGTTGTAACAGAGTTATATGTGTAGTTATGTGAGTTGTAAAGTAGTTTAACTCAGTTGTACTAGTTGTAACTGAATTTACACTAGTGATAGATTAGTGAATTAATTATTAATTAATTCACAATCAGTGATCTCACATGAAACTGAAGATTTACCACTGTTAACTACATGCATGTCAGATCCAATGGAGACCCAGTTGAGATAACAGGTGAAAGGGATAATTTGACTATCAATTGTGATATTAGTGAGTGCACTCATGCAATGAAACACACATTGGATGTGCCCATGAGGAATTTGTAGCCTAGGCAAGAGGGATTCATTCATTGCAGGGATTTCCATTAGCAGGGATTGCACAGAGGAGGCAGGTTGTCTGGAAGCAGTAAATTGGCACATGAATTTGTCAATTTTTGTATGATACTGTGAGACGATTGTATATTGTACTGAGAGCTCTTGGATTAGAGTTTTGTATGAGATTGTTTCATGATCCATGATATATACATAATATATGATAGTGGGGTTTTTAGCTTTATGTTTTCCTGGTAAAACATCTATGTTATGTGTGATTGATATTTCTTCTTGATATCGCAATTGGCGATCGTGTTTTAAATTCCACAAGAATATTAGTAGAAGCGATTATGTATTTAACAGTGGCATATAATTGTTAGATTAGGAGAATCCAGGAAATACATAATTTTATTAAAATTTCTACAATATTAGATAATTTCTAAACTCCGGTTTGAATTGTTTGATTTTATTGCAACAATGGACATATATGGTTAAACTCAAAGGTTATGAAGAGGCACAGACTATTGGAGATCAAGGAAATCATGTGCAAAGCAGTTTTGAGGAAGATTGATTCTCTATTTTGTAATCTTTATAAATAGTAAAAGAAATCCTGAGGATCTCTTGATCCTCAGAAAAGATTAATTTACCATATCATTGTAATCTATAGAGGGAAATGAATCATAGAGACACATAAAAGGAATTTATCCAAACATTTAGATCTCTGAATTTCTCTGTTCAAGCAGCCTATTGTCAATGTTGTACCAATTATGAATTAATAGAATCTTTGAGCATTTTTACTATCTTTTCATATTGAATTCCTAGCAGCAGTACTTCTGAAGACCGTGGGCCCAGTCAGAAGGAGTTTATGTCTCAATAATTGTATCGATTTGACTTTAGTCCTATGATTTAAATCTCTTTACAACAGTTAAGATAAATGCGTGAGTGTTTTGATGATTTCATAAACTAGTTATGCTATTTAATTATAGAGGATAGATGTTTTAATTGAATGTTATCAATTGTTTTTCCAATTCTCATTGTTGTAGTTTATTTGTTTGACAGTTCCTCTCATTTTCTCATACGTTGTTCCTTTATTAAATTTACATTAGTTGTTCCTTTCATTAAGTTTATAGTTGTTGTTCCTTTCACTTAAAGTTACATTTGTTGTTCCTTCTCAATTTTAGAATAATTCACTGTTTCTTTTCTAGCAGGTTAAATAGTCATTGATAGATTGATTCATTAGGTGATTTTCACATATTAAATTATTGTTTCCTAGCTAGATGAATTCAACAATTTGGTTAATGCCCTTAATTCGCAAGAATTTTTAAGAATAGATTACAATTCTGTAAAGTGAATTCTTAGTTTCAGAATGAATGTGTGAGGAACTGGATTATTGATAAACTCAAATTTTCTTTAGCTATACGATTTTGGATTCTACAAATATCTGCATATACTTTGCCGATATTCTTGAAATAAAAGACAAATTCTCGGGTTGATATATTAATGTTAAACTAAGGTTGTTTTTAGGACATATTTAGAGCCCAAGACCAATCATACTGACACTTGACATGTTATTTATGAGCCTCATTGGCCAAGGTTTCATCTCGACATTGGTCATCGATCTACTCGAGATATAGAAGACATTCTTCAAGTGGAGTAGTGTCAGGTAGTAATTCCACTGCCAACTTAAGAGAGGGAGTTTGGCACTCTCTAGGAAAGATTTATTCCAACTCATAAACATGTTGAAAATTAGAGAATTAACTAATAGAAGTATTGACTGAGGTTTAGTAAGCCCAAAAGTGTCGAGTACAACATCAAATTCCAATTCGACTTGGCTGAATTGATCATCCTTTGAAGAATAATATTGAGAGACTTATTAACAACCTCCACTTGACCATTCTTCTATGGATAGTAGGGTGGCAAATGTTCTTCCTTAAACCCCATTTTTGATGTTAGCTTGGTCAACATCATTTTTTGGAATTGACTTCATGGTCTATGACAATCTTTTCAAAATACCAAACCTGGCTACAATCTGGTTAAAAATGAAAAGCGCAGTCATTTCTCCATCATTGATAAATGTCGGCATGGCCTTGACCGACCACTTAGTGAAGTATTATACTACCACGATGATATAATGATGCCCCCTAGCTGAAGATGGGTGACATGTAGTGAAATCAATCCCCCACTTAGTGAAGGGACCAACATCAATAACTAGAAACATGGGAGCGGGGTGTGCCCACATATTTCGAAGAAGATCTGGCATGGGTGACACGACTTGACTCCCTCTACACAATACTTGATCAATGAGGGCTAGAAGTATCCAACGTGAAGAATTTTCTAGGCTATTTCCATCCCATACAAGTGACCACCACATGCTCCAGTGTGACAATCATTCAACACAAGGTCTTCCTCTTCGTGAATGATACAATGATAGAGAATGCAATCAACTCCTTGACGAGATAAAGTATCATTGATGGTAAGATAATTCCTCTCTCAATGGTGTATCTGTCAATGTTCATCCCGAGAAGAAGAGGAAGGGAACTTCAAAGTATGAATATACACAAGTATATTTCCATACAAAGGGTTTGAATATGTAATAAGGAAAATATCCCCATTGATCAGTTACTTTTTGGGAAAATCATTACGACTTTCGACCAGAAGTTCTGAAATTAGCTCAGTGAAGACCAAAGACTTTTTAGATTTCACCGAAATAAAATCCAATTCAAATTCTTGAAAGATGACTATCCATAGACTAATTTTCCCACCGACAACTTGTCATTTCAATACATATTGAAAATGATTCACGACAACTTCAACGGTGGTCTTGCGGAGTAGAATGTAATGATAGAATCGTTGGACAACATGGACAACTACCAAAGAAAGTTTCTCAACATGGGTGTAGTTGAGTTCTGGTCCTACCAAACCTCGCCTAAGATAGTAGATAATATGGCCTTTGACCACTTCATCCTCTTGGACCAAGACCATGCCAATAGTAAACTCTGCGACATCTAAATACAACAAGAAATCCTTTCCATAATTTGAAGGATTGGGCAGAGGGGCAGACGTCAGAGCACATTTCAACGCTTTGAAAGAACATTGAGCCGCTTCATCCCAACAGAATGGGAACCCTTTCTTTAAGAGATGCATAAACCTTTTAGTAATATCAACATAGTTGGAAACAAAATACCGGAGAAGGTTAGCTTTCCCCTATAGACTTTGAAGTTGGGGAATTGTGTGTGGGGGAGGAAATTGAACTATTGCTTCAACCTTCAGAGGATCGACCATGATCCCTTTAGTAGAGACAATAAAACCTAACCAGTGACCTGATGTGATGCAAAATCTACACTTATTTGAATTAAGGAGAATCCTGTAGTAGCAACACCTCTCAAAGATAAATCGTAAGTGGGAGAGATGATCGAAACTCTTATGAGAATGTGATTCCAGATTATCAAGATATTCCTCAACTGCATGTTTGAGGTCATGGAAGGAAAACAACATTGCCCGCTGAAAAGTGGCTCCAACATTCTCAAGTCCAAAAGGAATTTTCCTATATGTGAATGTACCCCAAGGACATATATATGTCATTTTATGTTTATCCTCGAGTTTGATCTGAATTTGGTTGCACCTGGAAAAATTGTCCATAAAATAAAAAACTTCAAAGCCTACACATTCATCGACAATCTGATCAATGAACAATGTTGGAAAATGATCTTTCAATAAATATTTATTCAGATCACGAAATTCCATACACATGGATCGTACCTTGTTTTTTGTTGATGGGAATAGGATTTGACACCCATTATATCAACTGCATTGGATAGATGAAACCAACCTTAATGAGTTTCTCTACCTTATTCTTGATGGTCGTTGCATTGTGAGGATTGACTGGGCGAAGATTCTGCCGAACATTCTTAGCATCAGGTAATTTGTAATATCATGTTCAAATATACATGGGTCAGTGCCTAGAATCTCCTCATAATACCAGGAAATTTTTTTATGAAACTCTTTAAATAATTAAGTATAGATATGGATCTCCTCATAGGAACAATCTTCTTCGACGAAGATGTTTTCCACGATGCTAGGGGTTACAGAGATGTCGAAATGAATGTTTTCAGATATAATTTCCATGTTTCTCTTGACATAGATTCCATGCATGGAAAGAGGGTTAACAAAACAAGTGGAATTTCTATTCATGATCATAGTGAATTATCCTGCTTCTATTCTCCTCAGCTCGGGTAAAAAATAATATATTTGGTGAAGATTGTCCCAAGGTTTGTCTGGCCCAGTCATTGCCTCCAAAATATCCTTGTCAGAGGGAAATACTAAGTCCAAAGAATCTTAAGTAGCAAGAGATTCTTGAGCCCAAATAGGCTCGATAATGGGATCTACCTCATGTGGGGGAGTCATATCAGCATTGGCCGAGGTTTGTTGGACAATGTTGAATGAAAACTCAATAAAAGATAGAGGCATAACCATTCCAGGATGCCCTACCCCTTCCGTCGAAGATGATGGGGAAGGTAAAGTCCATGGGTCATTAAAGTAACTCATTCGAAAAGAAGCAACTTGAAATATTGCAACATTCGACTGATTTTGGACAGCCGAAATAAACTTTACATAATTTGAAGGTGGAAGATAATTCCCCATTAGATATGGAAGGGTCAATCATCAAGACCGTGGATGCCCCCTATGAAGGTTTAGGATGAGAGAAGGATAAACGATCAACAATTACAACCCGACCTTCGTGAGGAAAACATAAGACCCCAAAAATGGTGGATACAACCGTTGTCGTAGCATAGGTCCAACTTCGCCCTAACAAAAGATTGTATTTGAGAGGTGCATCAACTACTTCTACCTTGACACACAATTTTTCCCTCCAACTGCACGGGGAAGGAGGGAATTATGCCATATGATCTAAAATATTGGTTATCAAATGGAGTTAGCAAATTCAACGATGGATACAACTGAGGTTGGGAAATTTCCTTCCAACATGCCAACGACATCCTGCAAATCAAGTCACCCTCATCTACCATAGTAAGAAAAATGTTCCATGTCAAAAATTTCATGGCATAAACCACTACTAGCTGAAAAGAAACATGGTGAGGCAAATGAGGTTTATAATCTATAGGGTAAAAAACAATCATCCCTGAGTTAGTTTTCTCAGTAGCTCCCAAGGAAAACAAAAATGCTTTCCTCCATGAGGGGAAACTCTGGAGGACTTCCGGAGCAGACATCGCACAAGTCATTTGTGCCAGATCCTCCATGATGGAGTATTTATAAGCAACCCTCACATTTAGGTTATGAGAAGCCTTCTTAAATGCACCCTTAAGGATGTGAGTCATATTTTCTCCCATAGTATTCTCAATGTGAAGAGGAGGCAGTGGGTTGAAAGATTCATTTAACTTGTCAGCAGATTCGAACATTCCTTAATCGTGAGCCCTAGTTTGCAGAAGAGATTCTGATATCATTATATAAATTTTTGTGGCTCTGTTATTAGTGTTAGGTGTGGGGGATCACTAATTTCCCCCAAGCACATTCGTGCATGAGGAATATTGAACCATATTTTTCCCTTGTGGGAAATCGTTGGTTAACAAAACAGACTACTGCTATGCCAATATCTTTTGGGCTTCCTCAAGCCGGGGGCATTGATGAGTCAAGTGATCATCCATGCAAAGCTTACAAAAAAACTTCCTCTTTTCATTTTTACCCTCAACAACATTATTCACAACCTTCTTATCCCCCTTACCCTTCTTGCCTTTAGATTTCCTCTTTCCCTCGAATTGTTGGTTACCCTTGGGATTCATCAATTTCACACTATGTACATCCAACATTTGGGTTGTGGGGGAAGTCCAACCTTGAGTTTTGTTGGCCACAGTCTATTGAATCAATAACTACTATAATTAGTTCTTCAACTGATCTATGGGCTTACTTTGTGCTGAGGCTACTATGCCATTGGCACGAGGCCCAAAATTATTATTTTTTCTTGTTGAAATTCTATCGTGGTGCATCTGGAAGGATCTCATATAGCATGTTAGATTGAGAGTAAATCAACTCCTGTTGCTGGGCTCTCATAATAGCCTCTTCTCAGAAAACAAATTATGGATGTTGCAACGTCTTTGGATACACAAGGCACCAAGTACTTTAGGAACCACTCAAGAAAAAATGTGGGAGGGACATTCACTTTGATCAAGCTCTTTCAGTGACGCCATCATCGGTTGTGATCCAATATATGGACAACTTTTGTTTGCTTGAAGTTGGCTAGCAACTTGGTGCCAACATCGTATCTCACTGGTAATTGGAAGTGGTTTAAGAAAACTATATCCAGGTCATTAATGTAAGTATACTTGGAGATATCGAGCTCGATATACCATTTCACAACACCCCTATAAGAGTGTGTTGAAATAAGTTCAATTGAATGGAGTCATCCTTCAATGAGTTGGATGAGCACCATAAATGAAATGTCGTAAAATGATCACGTGGATCTTCGCCATGCTTACCTTCAAACTTAGCGATGTCCAAGGGAAACTTAGTCGACATGGGAGGCCAATGCGGATCATGACAGATAAGATCATTAAACAATCTCGAAAAGTCTATAAAATAAAGATTTTCTAGGAAATATAGTCTAGGTTCTGGAGACTTCAAAGGAAGAGAGGGGCCTAGATTTTGACTGGCACTAGGTTTCCAGGAAAATTTTTCTTTTTGGACAAGGTTTTGGTATAAAACATGGTGGACATGGCCAGTAAAAGGAGTTTGTGCTTGATTTTGCATCATGGACAGATTCATGTGATTGGATGAATTACCTTGTGTAGGGATTTATCCCTACATGACATTCCAAGGACCTTGGTTGGGGATGCCCCTAGTTGATCCTCCTGACATAGGTATTGAAACCTTCCCAAGGTTCCAATAAGTGTGGGAGGGGTTTCCCCTGATCGACATCCCTTGCAAAGGAAACGAGCCCTGCCAGGGATTTCCAAAACCTTGTGAGGAGTAAACTCCTATATTTTTTCCCTGTGAATGAATGAATCCTTGCATAGGGTTTGGTTGAACAAATATGAGGCTGTCCCCTGATGAGAAAGTGAACGATTTGAAAGCGTTTTTTCCAAATGCAACAAGCAAAGAAAAATGCATATACCCTACCAGAGTCATATAGGACTAAGGTCCATGACTCCCTCCACTAAACAAGATGAAGATGGTGTTAAACCTGAATGGATGTTGGAAAGCACCTACGAGAAAAGGGGAAAAAGGGGGGATATGACCCCCACTATAAGGGATAACATTAAATGGGGAAGTGGTTCCTGTGAAAGATCCTTGTAAGGGATCACTAGAGTTCCCTGCCCCCATACCAACAATCTGTAGAGTAGAGTAGTTTAACGTCAAACTAGAGTCGAAACCCGACGTCCCATATGAAAAGGGAGCTCGAGACACATTCTAGATAGAAGGAACAATGGTCATAGTCGTTGAGGGGATTGTGCCACTGGACGAAGTTATAGGTGTTTGGATAGTCATAGTCCTGATAGGTGGAGGTGGAGGACTGGGAAAGATACCCCCTCCCTTGGCAGTTGAGATGGGAGTATGAGGACTCCCAGAATATGTAGAACCAGTCACTTCCATCACCGCTCATCTAAAAAAATGATGTTCAAGTGAATTCACTTCAGGAGGGACTATATGAATAAGAAGCGTCTCTGATAAATGAGTGATCGGAGGGTTTACAGGCCTGAAGCCTTTAGCTTCGAGGTAAAAAATGGTGGAATTCTCTGGTGCAAGTGTATCTTCCCTAGGAGCAGGCTCAAGCACAACTTTTGCTGGCTCGGTCACTTCAAATGAACCCTCTTGATCTAGTCTTCACATCAGCGGTGGAGGAGGTGACTCCAAAGTAACTAGTGGTAGTCCCTGAAGCCTATGCAAATGAAAAAGATGTTGATATTCTACCTTGTGAAATGATCAACCGAAACTCTAAGTTTAAGCTAGCACAAAACACAGAGCACAGACTAAAAGTTCCTAAAGGAAAATCAAGAAATCAACTGACTAACATGAAGAACAGTTATGCCAATCAACACTAGAGAAAATTATGAGTGCAAGTGGACTCAAACACAGAAACACCCTCTGGGTATAATCTTCAAAGTGAGATCTGACGTCTACCCTAGGTACCATGGTATACACCCGTAGTCACCTGTGTAAGTCCCTACAAAAAGGAAACTAATTTTCTAGCTCGTAGTCAGTCACCAGGTGGGTAGAGTCGACAATTGAGTTGATCGTAATGAGCAGGATAATAAAGTATGAACCCTTTCAAGGGTACTGAAGGAAAATAGTCTGGAATACAACTAAGTATCTCGAACAAATTTGAGGTCCATAGATCTTTGCAGTCAAATGCGTTCAGAAAAAATCCCAATAATGACCCTCAATATATGATCCCCACTATGTTTGGTCTGGATTTGGAGGTTTATCTCCTCTACCTTTCCTCACATGACCTCGTATTTAGCCCCTGTGTTAGAGGGGGGTCCCAACCGACTCTTATGACACTAAACTTTCACACTCCCTATCACAAACTCTTATGTTTTTTTAAGCTACCTCGAAGAGTTTCCTCTCCACACCTATTTCAAGCCCCTAAAGCCTAGGCTATTTGGTGAACCCTACAAACAAAAATTCTAATTGATTTTAGTGTTAATGGTTGATTTTAAATGTATTAATTTACTCAAAAGGGCACGAACGTGAAACTTATGGTGTTTTCAAAATATGAAAGAGAAGAAATAAAATATTTTATAACATTTGTGCAGAAATAAAACTACGTTTTACAACTAAAAAAATGGCTTGTAAACTTTGTAAGTGCAAATTTTTTGAAATATAGTCCAAGATCCTAAAATGCAAATATTTTCCTAGAATGCGCTTTCCGTTTCACAATGCAAATGAAAATTACTAAACTTTCAAGGAAGAAACGTAGAAGGAGCTTTGGATATGGAACTCTTTTCTTTTGTAATAAATATCATATGCTACAAATACCAAACAAAATGCAACAACATTTTTTTTTTTTTTGAATGCTTAGAAAAGGAAATAACTAGTAAATGATATTTTTTTGTTTTTCAAAGAACAAACAAGGGAAAGAGAAGAAAAACCCAAGGCTGACACAGAACCTAAGACACTTCTCGAAACCAAGGATTCAATGGAATCCATACGAGGATCTAACACTTATAAGTTCACGCTTAACCTTGAAAACAAATAAAAGAAATAAAGAAGCAACAAAATTTATTTACAAATTACAAGATAAATTGAGCCTTGAACCTATCCAATACAACCAAAAGAGATTCTGAAGAGTTCAGGAATACCTACAAAGAAAATATATTCTTTCTAGGAATGAAAATCCTTTTTTAAAAACCCTTCCAAAACACAGAGACACGTGTTGTGCACGAGAAGCCTGTGTATGTACAGGGGTTGTAGATTATGCAGAACACGTATGTGCGCATGATATACAGAGATTAGGGAATGCACACCTCTACAAAATTTCAAAAAATAAAAAACTTTGGATAGACAACTGGGAAAAGGAAGCTAGTAGGCACCTGAGAGGTGACCAGAGACCTAACATGACTCAGAAAACTCAAAAAACTCAAAAGAAACTAAAAAATCAAATCAAACCAAAATCTCCCACAAAGACCCTAGAGAGACTCCCCAGTAGATTCCTCAAACATACTATGGGAAAATTCCCCCTAAACTGGTTCTAAGGAATATGCAGAGTGATAACTCCCTTAAAAGACTGACTTATCTCTAATCTACCCCAAAACAATCTAGAGTAATTGATAAGAGAAAGAGAGAAGATAAGGTTAATGAATGCACCTTAAATCATTACGGCTGATGTAGAACTCTTCCACTTGATGTTGTCTCTTAGATCACATATCTCCTCCCAAATATGACCTACAAGGGGTTAAGAATACAACACAATAACATATACAATCTCTAGTAATCACTTAAAATCCTAAATATAAGTGTATATGATTAAAATAGAAAAGAACATGTACACATAGGGTTTTGGGACAAAGATAATCTCTTTTATTCAAATACAAGATGAAAGGTTATAAAATTTTCTTGCGAACACCACTCTACGAACCAAGTCTGGGCTCCTCTATTGTGGCTCCAAGTGCATCAATCCCACATAAAATTCTCACAACCAACATGTCATCAAGGGAAGGAGGAGGGGTTGCATAGGGAGAATGGATAAGAGGGAAATATGATGCTAAAACTCAAAGAAAGATGCAAAACTTGGGCAATGAGAGGGAAATGATTTTGGTAGAGTTTTCTTATTCTCTTGTTCATATGTCTAAATGACTCCCCAATACCCATTTTTATATAAGAAAAATATGGTTATTTGGTATGGGGGTGGGATACAAGGGGTAAAATGGTTAGGAAACCCTCCATAGTTCGTAAACTCCACTGAAATACATGCAATTTTATATTTTTTGAAACTTTTGGAGGTAAATGCGGGCTACTTAGCATGCAACAAGCATATGTACATGGGATAACTAGTATGAAACACACATGTGTATGCAGGATATTAGTGCAACACGACGTGTACATTATCAAAAAAGTGTTTTTTAGAAGGAAACCTCAACAATATATTTGGCAAAGTATGCAAATGGATGGGCCAATGTCTTCGATGCATAGATGTGGCATTTTTGGACTATAACACTCTATTGTTTTTTCAACTTCCTTGGTTTGAACTTGGGTAAATCATGTTTCTTGGGATACGATGATGGTAGAAATTCTGAAGTTGGATTACCATTATGAGTAAGACTTTTCTCTTCTTGTAAAATCTTTGGCAAACAACTCCTCCTATACTTTTGGAAATTAAGGAAATTCAATTGTTGTTTGTCAGGAATATTTTGGATCCTTGATATAACGTCATCATATAACTTTTCTCCTCTGAAAATATTATCAAATGGAGAGTCTTTATGAAAGTAATTTTTCATGTCGAATTGAGACAGATAATTTTCAACCACCTTTTGAGGGTCATGTATTTTGAATGCAATAGAATATAATACAATATATTCTAAGGCTGAAGCTTCAACCTTGGCATGTCCAAAATCTAACGATGAATATTCACCAACTCATATGGAATAAGGTGGCCATACCCTCTTCTGTGTTTCCTTCAATTTTGTTGTTATGCCTGCATAAACAGTTTGGTATGTTGTTTTCCTGAAAATGAGACCATATAGAAAAAAAATTGGTAAAACATGAGGAGATGCAAAACAACCATACAATTTGATATAAGAAAATATCTCCTCAATATACCAGGCTACAAATTTTCCTAAATTTCCCATGATTTTCTCAGAGATCTTGGGAGGAGGGTTTCCATATAGAGTCTCATGAATTGGAATGATAATATTATGGAAAATTTAATAAAAATGATATTTTTCATTTTCCTCCCATAGTTTGGAATGATAGATATGTATTGGTTCAAAAGTTTTTGGAGTCCAAGTCCAATTCATCAAAGGGAAAGGGATTTTGTAACAGATAGAATCCATAATATATGATGACATATAAAAGGGAGTCCGTTCACCTTTACACCTATGACTTGTATAAACCCCTATTTGTTTGACCAAGTTATCCGACAACAAATTTCCCCAATTAAAAGTAAAACCTTCTACAAATTCATCAATAATAGGGACCCAATCTACAATGAAATGTGCAGGTTTTTTCTTTTTATACAGTCTATAAAGAATCATAGCTATGTATGTAATATGTGCATCAAAATAAATTTTAGAATATATACCATGACTATCTACTTTAAATTCTTTTGCATTTCCCCACCAAGTTTTAACTATATCATGGACACTTTTGTCATAATCTATACATTCCTCTTTCTCAAACTTCTTCACAAATTATGCACTGTAAACATATTTGGGATTTGTTATCACATAGGGTTGTCAAGGGCCATATGTGTGTGCTGATATACCTAAGTTTATAGTCTTGCCCCATATCTATCATTTTCGAAGACCAAATCTTAAGTTTTCCTCCCTTTGGCTTGTAAATCATTCTTTGTTTTCCCTTGTTCATTTGTGCGCCCTAGTTTTCCTTAAATATATTACCCGAGTGAAATCTTGGCCCCAAGCCCCTATATTTTCTCCAAGGGCGAGCACTTGCATCTTGTGTTTCAGTCACTGGCCTCCCTATTTTCTTAGCTCACAGCCAGACGTCCAAATCCGTGACCATGCAGGCCACAACCATGAACACAAAGTGCAACTTTCTTAGCAGTCTGTTTTGGGATTAAAGCATAAGAAGAAGGAAATTTTAATATTTCAATGATGAATATTCCCAGAACAGTCCAGATCAACGGTTCGTGGGCATTTGAGAGTGCCAAATTTCCTGAAGTATAGTGCCAGATAAAAAGGCCCCGAAGTGAGTATGAACCATTGATCTTAAAGGGGTCAGGTGGCATTCGATCCAAGCCTTTGGGTAAAAGCGCTTTGGGATATTTGAAATTAGAAATGCTTAGAAGTCCTGAAGACTCGAAGCCTCCAAAGCATTGAATTTGCCGAAGGCCCGAAGTCCTGAAGGCCCAAAATAGATCTAATTCATTGATCAACAAGAGCCACGCATCATCAGATATGTCACTCTGGGATTTTTCCTTCGGGAGTTTTAAAATGAGAAACATTTCAAAGTCCCAAAGGGTCGAAGCCCGAAGCCCCAAAGCACCCAAAGAGAATTTGAGTCGTCGATCAGTAGGAGCCATGCGTCGGCAGATCCTTCACTCTGGATAAAATAAACAAAAGACAAATGGAGTTTGAGAATTGGAATTCTCGAAGGCCGATCCATGAAGAAAATATCGGTCGTTGTTTTGAAGGGGAAGATCTGATTCGTCAATCTAAAAAGCACCAAATCTAAGTCATTGATCAAAGAGACTAATATTAGATCACAATATCAATGGTCACACCAAATTGTGGGGTTGGAAGGTGCACACATTTTAAAATCTTAGGGGTGGGCTAGAATCAAAATCATGGATTTTAGAAAGGGACGGATGGCAATTCATGGTGAATGCGGGGAAAAAAATAGTTTTCTTTCAGACCACCTTTGGTAGCGCCCGCAATCACACAATTTCATAGGTTCATGTCCCTAGGTCACATTGAAGATGGAGCGATGGAGAGTAGTTGCACCAAGGGTCAAAAGAACCCATTTTTGGTCACACAAGAAGATCTTCTTGGCCTCGAGGTGTCGAGATTGACTCAAAGAAGTAATGGGCACCTCTTGGAACATTCATGGGTGTTATGCCTCATCCTGATATTGATGAAAGTAGTTAATGGAAATGGGGGAGGTGGTTGAGACTTCATCTCACCGCATAAATGGAATGCGTGGAGAGAAGGGTCATGGGGGCCGATTGCCAGTCCAAAGCTCCCTAGTGGACAAATTTTCTCACAGAGCCCGCACTGAGTTGAGCTATCATTTGACGTAAGAATGCCTACATAGTGTGACAGAGAAAGCGTCGACTGAAAACTTTGAATCCAATGGTTCGATCACACTCCTGGTGGTTGAAACAGTTCAGAGTATAAGTAGTTAGTTCTGATATTTTTTTAAAGGTCGGATGGTTGAGCTAGGCTCCCTGCTATTGTAATATTTTGATGAAGAACATTGGTTCTTTGGTTATGTCCCGATTTGAGAATTCTTGATTAATCTAATTCATCTTTCTTACTCCATCGTATTTTCCTCTGATACTGATAGAGTTCATGATTGGATGATTCACATGGATTGTTGTGACTGTATTATGATGAATGTTTGATTATAATGTTGGTATGATTTCTTTCAGTTTCCTTGAAATTTGAATCCAAGAGGATCTTATGTTTAATTTTTTCTTCCTTAGGCTACTGGAAGGCATGATGTTCACGACAAAACTCTACACTTTTCTCACCAAAGTATTCCTCCTACTCACCTTTACTCCAACTTACTGACTGAAGTTGATCCAAGACCTCAATTGCTTGTGCATACTAGTCCAGATTTATGAGTTAGAACATTATTTTCATTGATTCTTCTCCATTTGGCCTCTTAAAACTCATTTACATTTACTGTATAAACTGATGGGTAGTGAGCTTACCTTCTATGCAATCTGAGGGTGACTTCTAGTGCTAACAGGATTAATGGACAATTTATACATCACTTCTATATCTTCATCTTGAAATGGGTTGACAATAGTCCTTTCATGAGTGTATATGGTTCTGGTTTATATATCCACATGATCAAGAGCCCAACATATCATTTTTGTATAGGGAAACAATTTTGGCCTTGCTGTGACTTTATGAAGCTCTGACTTGGCCACCTCTCTAAGATTATTTGTGGTTATCACATCTTCTCCCTCGCTTGATTCATTTGAAATTGTGGATTTATCTTCCTCGAGGATATCGTAAACCTATGCCCAAGATTTAATGCTTCTTGTTAAACTAGCAGTGGTGTCTGAATACAGGTTAGAATTCAGGTTTGGTTCCTCTGCAGATTGGTCTCAGACCTACTTGTTTTCTCCCCTACAAGGTGCCATGACTTCTTGCTGACAATATTTACCCTTGTAAGAAAAATAAATCTTGTGAATACAAATAACAGAGATGGAACGAAGTTAAGATATTTTATAAAATCAAAATTTAAGACACTAATTAATTCTACATTCAACACGTCATATCCAAATGACAGGGTAATCATGCTAAAAGATGGAAAATTTATTACCTAACATCAGTGAACTTTATTAAAATATTTCACACTAATCATATTTAATTTACATTAATAGTCGTGATTAATGAAAGTAAGTATTTAATCACTTCAACGATCGAGGTTTTGAATATATAATGTTAAGCATGTCCCGAAGGTCGAAGTCACAAAGATTAATTATCTTTAATCAAGATTTACTTAATTAACCACTGCGTTTCTTTTTAAGCCTTCAACGCTTTGGGAATTTGGGAATTCGAGACTATTGAAATAGAAAATGTTAAAATTATCCTGAAGGTTGGAGTAGTGAAGTGATTACTTACCCTTAATTGAGTTTAATAAAGCATTACTTAACCTTTAATCTTCAGCACTTTGGCACTTCGACACTTCAACACTTCTTGAATTCATTGATAATATGATATCCCAGAGAACAGTCTCCTAGAGAGACATGGAAGGATGACATCACATATGATGACATGTCATGAGAACATGGGTAACACATGTCATCCTAAAATGTGTGAATTATGTGTCCAAAAATTCCTAAAATAAGTTCCACGTGTAAAGAATTCTAGGTGGCATAGGACACACCAACTGATTACTTTACTTTATAAAGAAATATTCCAAAACTTAGGGCCTCCAAAGCTTCACAACTTTGGGGTTAAGAGGACCTTTAAACTTTTAATCTTAGACTATCGATGCATGAAGTCTTGAAGTTGAAATTTAAATGAGAATAGTACTTTAATCAAGCATTTCGCAAATTTAAATCCCCTAAGTCCTACACATTGTCGAAACAATCTCCTAACTAATTTAATGGTTTAGAATGGATCTTCCCTGTCAAAACAAAAAAATAAATTTTATTTGTGTATAAAATAGAAATCCTAAAGAAAAAATTTATTGATTAACGACAAAATGAAGAATAATTTAAGAAATGATTCAAAATTTGAATTTTTATTCCAAATTTTTACTTATGTTCTAACATAGTCTCCAACTGGGGATTGTGGCTCCCTACGAGGCACTAAATAACAACAAACTAGGTTCCTTTAGAGGGTAAATGGAGTCATTATTGATTTTTTTTATTGAATTAAATACTTTCTTTTCTTTAGAAATTTAATCCTATATAGAAGTAGCAAAAACGATCATATTGTAACGACCCCTTCATTACGACTACAAGCGAAGAAGAAAGTGATTTTTTTTTTTGTTTTAAGGAAGGAAGGTAACGACGACAATAGTTGAACCACACAACTGACGACAAACATACACACCCAGATCAGGAAACAGACAACTACTACTCCACACACTAGCACTAGAACAATTAGGCGAGACATGCGTAAATAAACTAATGGAAATGCCTACCCTCCAGTCACAAATGTGACAACGCCTACCAACTAAAGGATAACATCCATCATTTCGACACAATGGCCTCAATGACCAATACTATATCCTCTATGGCACACAACCAAACACATGAAGGCATTCGGCCCATGCGCCAATAGAAAACATACGATGATCAACAACACTCACAAGGAAGGCACAGACTCTGACCAAGTTATCATTCACCTCTATCCAATAGGGCATGCCATGATCCCCTCATTAGGACTCATGCCGTCCCTAGATGATAGGTGTAGTGATAACCTTGGTGCTACCTAACCTATCTAGACCAAGGACTCCAGATGAATCCAACTCGCTAGGAGCCAAGTTACTGACAAGAGGACTACTCCCACACACCAAGAAACAGATCGACAAGATGCACGATGAAAAAATACAAATTAAAATGTGCAAAAGACCAGAGGATTCTTGTTCCCTACAAGGTAACCTATAGGTGAAATGACTATGACCAACCACCCTTTCCATCTCACCTTAAGGCCCAAGGCACATAGTCACCAATTAACTATTAAACTATAGGTTTTTTTTATCAATTAAAACTACTAATACCTCGACCATTACTCTTGCACAAAAACATGAACTATTATGTCTAACAATATTATTAATTCAACATTTGTAACTCTGTCTAACAAAGGATACTCCTATTATTCCTTGAGGTGTTCCTATAGAAAGAACTATGTAAGGAGTCCATTGGATATTTGATAGCCTCATTGCTTTTGGCTAAAATGAAATATTCCAACATCTAGAGTGGGTATCCCTTAGCCCTCACTAATCAAGATATTCTTTTGATCTCAAAATATCTCAAGGTTAAAGATTTGTTTTAAGAGAGAACTAAGATACCCACTAGTAAGGAAATTCATTTTAATCTCAAAATCACATAATTACCATACACAGGTAAAAACAAAACATAATAAAGGTACAACTTAAAGCTTTTAAGCTATGCCCATATTACTTGTTTTGGTAATGGAATTGGTAGGAACAAACAACGACTTAAAAAAAAAAAGGGTTTGTACTATGGACCTTTTGCCCTTATCAACGCGTTACCTACCAATGTAAATAAATTATGTGGAGATTTCACCTTTGAAGGGACATTTGTATTTTAAGTCTAGATCATTGAAAATGGTTTTCCCTTAACTTTGTATAATTAATTAGTATACAAATTTTCCCTTAACTCTGTAAAATCCTTGAATTGATTTGAAAATTGTGAACAAAAAACATATTACTTCGATGCAGAATCTATATACATATTTTTGAAAACAAAATTGGTGTGTAGAATCTATATACATAATTCAAAAACAAAATCAAGTTAAAC
Organism: Picea engelmannii; assembly: GCA_009831015.1. Lineage (NCBI taxonomy): Eukaryota > Viridiplantae > Streptophyta > Pinopsida > Pinales > Pinaceae > Picea > Picea engelmannii. The sequence continues at coordinate 232,634 of ML785585.1, forward strand.
ATTTAATGACCATAAATGAAGGCATAATAGCATTCAATAGTTACAATTTCATTGTTGTAATCCCTAAAGGAGAACTTTAAATATTTTCAGTGTGATAAGATATTAATCTCATAAAAGGGCATGTAAGTCGCAGAGCTAATATCATGTGGCTACGCAGTCAAGAGATAGGTATATTGCAACCAAATATATATATATATATATATATATATATATATATATATATATATATATTAAAAACACATTGAAATTCCACTTAATTTAGGTAAAAATTAAAGTAAGGTAGCCAAAAGAACATGAAAGTCATAGGTAAAAATGCAAGGTAATCTGCCATCAATAAATATATTCGCAAAGGAAAAATGTTGACAAAAATATAGGGGGGGTCAAGCTGTCATGCAACGAATGAAATCGTAGAACAAAAACTAGAAATTCGTCGAGTTACAATAAGAAAACAGGTATAGTTGCGGCTTCCAAATGAACTCGCTGTCAACAAAATGCTCACGATGTTATAAAAACACTGGCTATTATAAAAACAACTGTCTCTTTGTATAAGGCAAGGCATAACTTTGCATTGATACAACAAAGACATGGATATGGTAACGCGGACTGGCTTAGGTAATATCACAGGGTTAACACACAACCATGTAAAATCAGAGACATAACACACATCCATCACATGCAGGCACGTAAAATCACAGCCTTAACACTTAGGCATATAAATTTGAAATCGTTAACATGTAGGAAAAAAAAAATCAAAATCGTTATAACGAAGGCATATAAATTCAAAATCAGGCATAAAAATTGTGCAAAGTAAAGGGATGGATTTGGTGTGCAAGCGAATCAATTTGCAGCTAAATTTCATTAAGAGAAAATTTTCATCGTAGTTCCAAATGCAATCATTTAAAAATTAATGGAATCACAGTCTTAAAAAGAGGAAAATCACAATGTATTCCAATGGAATTTCCCAGCCATTACAGCCCAAACAAAAACGTGACCAATGCACATGAAAGGCACCCCCATACGCTACAACCACACCCCCAAACATAGTAAAAAAAAGACGAAGGCATTCCAGTAATTAAAATTCGTGATGTTTCAGGTGTAAAAAGAAGCATGCGCTCAAGGAAGTGATAAATCTCAACTGAAGAAGGTAAAAACAAAAGGGTAAGTTTGTCGTGTTAATTCGCCCATGAATTTCAATAAATTGCAGAGAAAAATTAAAACGCAAGCCAAATAATCATAAACTCAAAGTAAAATGCCATTGCAAATGATAGATCACAGAGCAACTATGGATCCAAGACATAGAGCTATCCACCATCGAACTGTAAACGGATGCAGAGGAAAACAATTTACAGTCAAGGTATTAAATTGCAGAGAGAAAATTTGCCAGATTGAAGAAGTAAAATTTCAAAGTAAAAGATAAGTATTTCATCCATCAAGATGTAGGTAAAACACAGAGTAAAAAAAAAATATTTGGTGATAGGAATGATAACAATGGCAGATTACTCAACGCAAGAAGGCACAAGGACCATCAATCATCCAAGAACAATTAGCAGGGGTAGATGACTGACAACTATCATTTTCTCATCATCTAGGCACAGAAAAGCAGGGCATTAGAATCTATAGGTCTCTATGCATCGAAGTGACAACCGTCGATTCGGCTACTGGCCGACTACTCAGGAAAGGACTGACGAACTAGGGATGAGGACGAAAGGCACAAATCTTCACAACAATCAACAAAACAAAGGGACAGTCACAACATGCAAGGATCGAAAGCCAAGAGAATCAAGTCAAGCAGCGAGCTTAAGGCTATGGGGAATTTAAGTTCTCGGTTTAAATGCTAAGTCAAACATTTTATTTACCCAATTAAAAATACAAAAATGAAAGCGTAAGGTATAATAAGAATCTACCATGCAGAATCAAGTAATCATACCATATCCCAAGTCATCTTCTCTGAGTCATTGTCCCGTGCACTCCTTGTCGCTCCCGCTTGCCGATCGATGAGACTTCACCAGTACCTCCCAGCCAATGCTAGGGGTACTCTTCTTCCCCCTTAGCCCCTTGAGCCGCAAAGGGGCCATGCACACTGAACCAACGAACAACTAGCTCCCATCTTTCCTTGCAAGGACGAGCTACTACTCCTCACCGAGCTGGGTATCCCAACTCCCACAAGCTAAGTCAGTCAATTCTAAATTTCCACAGTGTAATGTTACGCATAACAGAACTGATCCATCATTCTCCTCCTCCCTCCTTTATGTAGAGTTTCTAAGTCATTTTCTTTCCCAAAATCCCATTTAATTTATTGTTCAAAAATTTAATTCATAAAAATCCTCCCCGTACATGTGTCACCCATCCCCTTCATTGCACCATAATTTAATTTCATTAATTAATTAATTAATCCTATTTCCCTCACCCAACTAAAAGCATTAGTCTCAAAATCACATAATTACCATTCACAGGTAAAAAAAAACATAATAAATTTACAGCTTAAAGATTTTAAGCTATGCCCATATTACTTGTTTTGGTAATGAAATTGGTAGCAATAAACAACGACTTTAAAAACAAAAGGGTTTGTACTATGGACCTTCTACCCTTATCAACATGTTACCTACCAATCTAAATAAATTCTATGGAGATTCCACCTTTGGAGGTACATTTGTATTTTAAGTCTAGATCATCGAAAATGGTTTTCCCTTAACTTTGTATAATCATTTAGTATAGAATCCTTGAATTGATTTGAAAACTCTGAATAAAGAACATATTACTTCAATGCAGAATCTATATACATATTTTTGAAAACAAAATTGGTGTGCATAATCTATATACATAATTTGAAAACAAAATCAAGTTAAACATTTAATGACCATAAATGAAGGCATACTAGCATTCAATAGTTACAAGTTCATTCCTGTAATCCCTAGAGGAGAACTTTAAATATTTTTAGCGTTATAAGATATTAATCTCATAAAAGGGCGTGTAAGTCACAGATCTAATATCATGTGGCTACGCATTCAAGAGACAGGTATATATATATATATATATATATATATATATATATTAAAAACGCATTGAAATTCCATTTAATTTAGGTAAAAATTAAAACAAGGTCACAAGCCAAAAGAATAGGAAAGTCCCAGGTAAAAATGGAGGGTAATCCTCCATCAATAAATATATTTGCAGAGGAAAAACGTTGGAAAAAATATAGGGGGGGTCAAGCTGTCATGCAACGGATGAAATCATAGAACAAAAACTAGAAATTCGTTGAGTTACAATAAGAAAATAGGTATAGTTGCGGCCTCCAAATGAACTCGTTGTCAACAAAATGCTGACTGTGTTATAAAAACGGTAGCTATTATAAAAACGACTGTCTTTTTGTATAAGGAAAGGCAGAGCTTCGTATTAATATGGCAGAGACATGGATATGGTAACGCAGATTGAGGTAGGAAATATTGCAGGGTTAACACACAACCATGTAAAATTGGAGCCATAACATGCAACCATCACATAGACATGTAAAATCACAGCCTTAACACTCGGGCATATAAATTTGAAATCCTTAACACGTAGGCCAAAAAAATCAAAATTTATATGACACAGGCATACAAATTCGAAATCAGGCATAAAAATCGTGCAAGGTAAAGGGATGGATTTGTTGTGCAAGTGAATCAATTTGCAACCAATTAACTATTAAACTATAGGTTTTTTTATCAATTAAAACTACTAATACCTCGACCATTACTCTTGCACAAAAACATGAACTATTATGTCTAACAATATTATTAATTCAACATTTGTAACTCTGTCTAACAAAGGATACTCCAATTATTCCTTGAGGTGTTCCTATAGAAAGAACTATGTAAAGAGTCCATTGGATATTTGATAGCCTCGTTGCTTTTGGCTAAAATGAAATATTCCAACATCTAGAGTGGGTATCCCTCAGCCCTCACTAATCAAGATATTCTTTTGATCTCAAAATATCTCAAGGTTAAACATTTGTTTTAAGAGAGAACTAAGATACCCACTAGTAAGGAAATTCGTTTTAATCTCAAAATCACATAATTACCATACACAGGTAAAAACAAAACATAATAAAGGTACAACTTAAAGCTTTTAAGCTATGCCCATATTACTTGTTTTGGTAATGGAATTGGTAGGAACAAACAACGACTTAAAAAAAAAAAGGGTTTGTACTATGGACCTTTTGCCCTTATCAACGCGTTACCTACCAATGTAAATAAATTATGTGGAGATTTCACCTTTGAAGGGACATTTGTATTTTAAGTCTAGATCATTGAAAATGGTTTTCCCTTAACTTTGTATAATTAATTAGTATACAAATTTTCCCTTAACTCTGTAAAATCCTTGAATTGATTTGAAAATTGTGAACAAAAAACATATTACTTCGATGCAGAATCTATATACATATTTTTGAAAACAAAATTGGTGTGTAGAATCTATATACATAATTCAAAAACAAAATCAAGTTAAACATTTAATGACCATAAATGAAGGCATAATAGCATTCAATAGTTACAATTTCATTGTTGTAATCCCTAAAGGAGAACTTTAAATATTTTCAGTGTGATAAGATATTAATCTCATAAAAGGGCATGTAAGTCGCAGAGCTAATATCATGTGGCTACGCAGTCAAGAGATAGGTATATTGCAACCAAATATATATATATATATATATATATATATATATATATATATATATATATTAAAAACACATTGAAATTCCACTTAATTTAGGTAAAAATTAAAGTAAGGTAGCCAAAAGAACATGAAAGTCATAGGTAAAAATGCAAGGTAATCTGCCATCAATAAATATATTCGCAAAGGAAAAATGTTGACAAAAATATAGGGGGGGTCAAGCTGTCATGCAACGAATGAAATCGTAGAACAAAAACTAGAAATTCGTCGAGTTACAATAAGAAAACAGGTATAGTTGCGGCTTCCAAATGAACTCGCTGTCAACAAAATGCTCACGATGTTATAAAAACACTGGCTATTATAAAAACAACTGTCTCTTTGTATAAGGCAAGGCATAACTTTGCATTGATACAACAAAGACATGGATATGGTAACGCGGACTGGCTTAGGTAATATCACAGGGTTAACACACAACCATGTAAAATCAGAGACATAACACACATCCATCACATGCAGGCACGTAAAATCACAGCCTTAACACTTAGGCATATAAATTTGAAATCGTTAACATGTAGGAAAAAAAAAATCAAAATCGTTATAACGAAGGCATATAAATTCAAAATCAGGCATAAAAATTGTGCAAAGTAAAGGGATGGATTTGGTGTGCAAGCGAATCAATTTGCAGCTAAATTTCATTAAGAGAAAATTTTCATCGTAGTTCCAAATGCAATCATTTAAAAATTAATGGAATCACAGTCTTAAAAAGAGGAAAATCACAATGTATTCCAATGGAATTTCCCAGCCATTACAGCCCAAACAAAAACGTGACCAATGCACATGAAAGGCACCCCCATACGCTACAACCACACCCCCAAACATAGTAAAAAAAAGACGAAGGCATTCCAGTAATTAAAATTCGTGATGTTTCAGGTGTAAAAAGAAGCATGCGCTCAAGGAAGTGATAAATCTCAACTGAAGAAGGTAAAAACAAAAGGGTAAGTTTGTCGTGTTAATTCGCCCATGAATTTCAATAAATTGCAGAGAAAAATTAAAACGCAAGCCAAATAATCATAAACTCAAAGTAAAATGCCATTGCAAATGATAGATCACAGAGCAACTATGGATCCAAGACATAGAGCTATCCACCATCGAACTGTAAACGGATGCAGAGGAAAACAATTTACAGTCAAGGTATTAAATTGCAGAGAGAAAATTTGCCAGATTGAAGAAGTAAAATTTCAAAGTAAAAGATAAGTATTTCATCCATCAAGATGTAGGTAAAACACAGAGTAAAAAAAAAATATTTGGTGATAGGAATGATAACAATGGCAGATTACTCAACGCAAGAAGGCACAAGGACCATCAATCATCCAAGAACAATTAGCAGGGGTAGATGACTGACAACTATCATTTTCTCATCATCTAGGCACAGAAAAGCAGGGCATTAGAATCTATAGGTCTCTATGCATCGAAGTGACAACCGTCGATTCGGCTACTGGCCGACTACTCAGGAAAGGACTGACGAACTAGGGATGAGGACGAAAGGCACAAATCTTCACAACAATCAACAAAACAAAGGGACAGTCACAACATGCAAGGATCGAAAGCCAAGAGAATCAAGTCAAGCAGCGAGCTTAAGGCTATGGGGAATTTAAGTTCTCGGTTTAAATGCTAAGTCAAACATTTTATTTACCCAATTAAAAATACAAAAATGAAAGCGTAAGGTATAATAAGAATCTACCATGCAGAATCAAGTAATCATACCATATCCCAAGTCATCTTCTCTGAGTCATTGTCCCGTGCACTCCTTGTCGCTCCCGCTTGCCGATCGATGAGACTTCACCAGTACCTCCCAGCCAATGCTAGGGGTACTCTTCTTCCCCCTTAGCCCCTTGAGCCGCAAAGGGGCCATGCACACTGAACCAACGAACAACTAGCTCCCATCTTTCCTTGCAAGGACGAGCTACTACTCCTCACCGAGCTGGGTATCCCAACTCCCACAAGCTAAGTCAGTCAATTCTAAATTTCCACAGTGTAATGTTACGCATAACAGAACTGATCCATCATTCTCCTCCTCCCTCCTTTATGTAGAGTTTCTAAGTCATTTTCTTTCCCAAAATCCCATTTAATTTATTGTTCAAAAATTTAATTCATAAAAATCCTCCCCGTACATGTGTCACCCATCCCCTTCATTGCACCATAATTTAATTTCATTAATTAATTAATTAATCCTATTTCCCTCACCCAACTAAAAGCATTAGTCTCAAAATCACATAATTACCATTCACAGGTAAAAAAAAACATAATAAATTTACAACTTAAAGATTTTAAGCTATGCCCATATTACTTGTTTTGGTAATGGAATTGGTAGCAATAAACAACGACTTTAAAAAAAAAAGGGTTTGTACTATGGACCTTCTACCCTTATCAACATGTTACCTACCAATCTAAATAAATTCTATGGAGATTCCACCTTTGGAGGGACATTTGTATTTTAAGTCTAGATCATCGAAAATGGTTTTCCCTTAACTTTGTATAATCATTTAGTATAGAATCCTTGAATTGATTTGAAAACTCTGAATAAAGAACATATTACTTCAATGCATAATCTATATACATATTTTTGAAAACAAAATTGGTGTGCATAATCTATATACATAATTTGAAAACAAAATCAAGTTAAACATTTAATGACCATAAATGAAGGCATACTAGCATTCAATAGTTACAAGTTCATTCTTGTAATCCCTAGAGGAGAACTTTAAATATTTTTAGCGTGATAAGATATTAATCTCATAAAAGGGCGTGTAAGTCACAGATCTAATATCATGTGGCTACGCATTCAAGAGACAGGTATATATATATATATATATATATATATATATATATATATATATATATATATATATATATATATATATATATTAAAAACGCATTGAAATTCCACTTAATTTAGGTAAAAATTAAAATAAGGTCGCAAGCCAAAAGAATAGGAAAGTCGCAGGTAAAAATGGAGGGTAATCCTCCATCAATAAATATATTTGCAGAGGAAAAACGTTGGAAAAAATATAGGGGGGGTCAAGTTGTCATGCAACAGATGAAATCATAGAACAAAAACTAGAAATTCGTCTAGTTACAATAAGAAAATAGGTATAGTTGCGGCCTCCAAATGAACTCGTTGTCAACAAAATGATCACTATGTTATAAAAACGGTAGCTATTATAAAAACGACTGTCTTTTTGTATAAGGCAAGGTAGAGCTTCGTATTAATATGGCAGAGACATGGATATGGTAACGCAGATTGAGGTAGGAAATATTGCAGGGTTAACACACAACCATGTAAAATTGGAGCCATAACACGCAACCATCACACAAACATGTAAAATCACAGCCTTAACACTCGGGCATATAAATTTGAAATCCTTAACACGTAGGCCAAAAAAATCGAAATTGTTATAACACAGGCATACAAATTCGAAATCAGGCATAAAAATCGTGCAAAGTAAAGGGGTGGATTTGTTGTGCAAGTGAATCAATTTGCAGCCAAAGTTTGCTCAGAGAAAATTCCCATCGCAGTTCCAAACGCATTCATTTAAAAGTTAATGGAATTGTAGTCTTAAAAAGAGGAAAATCGCAATGTCCTCCAATGGAATTTCCCATCCATTACACCCCAAACAAAAATTTGACCAATGCACATGAAACACACCCCCATACACTGCAACCACACCCCCAAACATAGTAAAAAAAAGACAAAGGAATTCTAGTAATTAAAATCCATGGTGGTTCAGGTGTAAAAAGAAGCATGCGCTCAAGGAAGTGATAAATCTCAACTAAAGAAGGTAAAAACAAAAGGGTAAGTTCCTTATGTTAATTCGCCCACAAATTTCATTAAATTGCAGAGAAAAATTAAATCACAGGCCATAGAATCATAAACTCAAAGTAAAATTCCATTGCAAATGATAGATCGCAGAGAAACTATGGATCCAAGCTACAGAGCTATCCGCCATAAAACTATAAACGATTTTAGAGGTAAAAAAATTACATTCAAGGTATTAAATTGCAGAGCGAAAATTCGCCAAATTGATGAAGTAAAATTTGAGAGTAAAAGATAAGTATTTAGTCCATCAAGACATAGGTAAAACGTAGAGTAAAAAAAAATATTTGGGGATAGGAATGATGAAAGTGGTAGATTACGCAACACAAGAACGATAAAAGAACATCAATCAGCCAAGAACATTCAACAATGGTAGACGACTGAAAACTATCCTTCGCTCATCATCCATGCACAGAAAAACAAGGCATTATAATCTATAGGGCATTGTGCACCGAAGTGACGACCGTCGATTCAGCTCCTGGCCGACTGCTCAAGCGAGGACTGATGAACTAAGCATGAGGAAAAAAGGCACAATTATTCACAATAATCAACAAAACCAAGGGACAGTCACAACATTCAAGGATCAAAAGACAAGGGAATCAAGTCAAGCAGTGAGCTTAAGGCTATGGGGAATTTAAGTTCTCGATTGAAATGCTAAGTCAAACATTTTCTTTACCCAATTAAAAATACACAAATTAAAGCATAAGGTATAATAAGAATCTACCATGTAGAATCAAGTAAGCGTAACGTAGTCCAATTCATCGACTCTGATTCATTGTCCCGCGCGCTCCGTGCCACTCTTGCTTTCCAACCGATGAGACTTCACCGGTACCTCCCAACCAATGCTAGGGGTACTCTTCTTCCCCCTTAGCCCCCCAAGTGTTAAGCCCTAATATTGGCTCATTACCCCTTAATTGGGGCATATTACATTAATAATGTTATTTTATTTATGCCAGCTTTATTCCATTAGTTGTAATTATACCTCCTAGTCTCCTATATATACCAAGGAGACATTTTCATTTGGAGTCATCTTGTACTTGAACATTTGTGTGGGGGTAAAAGGAGGTTTCCCCCTGGAAGAGGCTTATTATCTGAAATTATCTCTTTTTCAACATGTTGAGTACTTATTCTAAGGTTTTTATATGCTATATTGATATTTGGTTCTTAACATATGGTATTAGAGCTCAAGGTCTTGGGGTTTTGTTGCTACATATGAGATGCCTTGTAATTTTCACGATAACTTTTATTATGCAATTTTTCAGAAGAAATGGCTTGGAGGATATTTATTATATGGATCAAGGTATGTTGGGTTAAAATTTAAGCTCTTGAGGCCTTATACTTTTGGAGATACAACCTGTGCAATATAGGGTTCTAGAATCATCCTAAGCTAAGTCATTGCGGAATTTCTGCTATAATTTTTTTTATGTAACGTTTCAGACCCTGAACTCTGGAGGATATTCATAAAAATTAGTAAGGTATCTTTGGTAAAACGTTCATCTTCTGGGTCATCTTACATTTGTAGATACACCTTGTGGAAGATAGGGTATCTGACTAGTCCTATTGACTAGTCTCAAGAAGGTGTTCTAGGTAAAACAATCATAACTTATTCCTAGAATATCCAAATTGAGTGAGACTAGTTTCATTGGATAGCGGACAATCTGTAGTATTTATGGTACAAGTTTCAGAATTTTATATCAATTATTTTGTGAGGGGAATGCTATAAAAGTGAGATCTCATCAAAAGGACAAAAATCAACAAGTTGTGGGGAAGTTACTATAAATTCCACTTGGAACATCCAATTTTGATAAGACCTATGGAATTATAGAGAAGAAATATCAGAGAACTACATAAAATAATTTTTCATACCCAGAAGGGCTGAAACTTGGGAGATACAACAAAAGAAATATTGTCTAGCAGAACCACCTCAAAATCAAGGTTCAAAAGTGATACTTGGCCAACATGCCACCCAAAAAGGGAACTTCTACACCAAATAAGCCTCCAGAGAATCCTACCTGGACTCTTGATGAAGGTGAAGAAATGCGTAGGGACATTAATAATTTACAAAAGAATATAGTAGCAAAATATGAACTACAAGAGATGGAAGCTAAGTTGGAGGCAATAAATACTAAGATGGATGGTTTAAAAGAGGATATCATGGAAGTATTGAAAACTTTCGTAACAGAGAAGACACCTAAAAGTGAAAATGCATCCCATGAAATTCATGATGAGGACACAAGGAAGGTGAATCAAGAATGGAGAAACTCCAACTTTGGGTTGAAGACCAACCATGTTCCTAAGATCGATATGAGGAAGTCTGATGGCAACGACCCAATCACATGGATACTTTAGATGGAGAAATTATTTGATCTACATAATGTGCCACACACACAAAAGGTACAAAATTTTTCATTATATTTAGAACCCAATCAATTTGTATTGTATTGATGGCTTTGTTCTCGCAAATCACTCATCACTTGGACAATTTTCACGGAATAAATGATATCACACTATGAGGATACAAGGAGCAATACATTCTTTAACCAATTGATAAATCTCAAGCAAAAGGGTTCAGTTACCGAGCACATTGAGAACTTCCAAAGATTGAATATAAAGGTAATAGATATTCCAGATGAGCACTTGATTCATATATTCATAGGAACTTTAAAGGATAACATTCAACATGAGGTTCGCCTTTGGGAACCCAAATCATTGGAGAATGCATTTAAGGTCGCAAGAAATGTTGAAAGTAAAAATATGGCTATGGATACTAGAAGGACCAATCCTAACATCTATAGAGAGAACAATGCTCCTTATTCTAAAACACCTAAACCTACAAGGTTGACACCTCAACAATTGGAGGAAACAAAAGCAAAAGGTTTATGCTTTAATTGTGACAACAAGTACAGTAAGGGACATAAGTGTGGTGAGAAGAAATTATTTTACATAAATTGTGAAGAGGAACAAGAACAAGAACCATCTCAAGATGAAAACGTAGAAGCAATTTCATCTGAAGAGTTGACTCCCATGATATCAATGCAGAATTAGCACTCCTCAAACCCTCAAGATCGAAGGATACATCAAAAAGAAAAAGGTAATAGTCCTAATTGATTCCGACAGTACTCATAATTTCATTCACTATAAATTAGCCAAAGCTCTCAATTGCCTTGTATATCGAGTGCCAGAGTTTCAAGTAATGATTGCAGATGGAGGAACTATCAATTTCTCAGGAAAATGCAATAAGATCAATCTTACTATGGGGGAATATGTAATGAATAGTCCAATGATTTCTATACCCATGGGTGGTGTAGATGTTGTACTAGGAATCCAATGGTTACAATCATTAGGAACAATGGCTTTTAATTTTCAAGAACTTTTCATGAAATTTTCATTGGAAGGAAACGAAATTGAGTTAAGAGGTATCACAAGGAAACCTGGTAAGGTGATAAGCTCTAATGGCATGACAAAATTATTGAAAAAGGGGCATCAGGGTGTTATTGCACAACTATGCTCACTAGATGTTCAAACATCTAAGCCATCTATTCCTCAAGATCTCCAAGGGATCATTAATAAGCATTCCAAAGATATTCCCAAAGGTATTCCACCCACTTGAAATCATCATCATGAAATTCACCTAATTCCTTGGAGTGTTCCTCCTAAAATTAATCCATATAGATACCCTTACACCCAGAAGAATGAAATTGAGCACATGGTTGAATAAATGTTAGAGGCTGACATTATTAGACCTCGCCAAAATTCTTACTCTGCACCAGTGGTAATGGTATTCAAGAAAGATAGCTCATGGCATATGTGTCTAGATTATAGAGAGCTCAACAAGATCACTATTAAAGATATTTTTCCCATTCCTTTCATCGATGAATTGTTATATGAAATACATGGAGAAACCTATTTCACAAAATTGGATCTTCGTTCATGGTATCATCATATTAGAATGAAGGAAGAATATATCCCCAAAACAACATTCTGAACTCATGAAGGCCATTATGAATTTTTGGTCATGCCTTTTGGCCTTACAAATGCACCTTCCACATTCCAAGGGTTGATGAATTCCATTTTC
>ML785585.1:259656-278449 GCA_009831015.1 Picea engelmannii
AGGATAGTTTCACCAACAATTTCCTTGATCTTCATCTCGTTATTCCTCATACAAGCATGGGTCCTCCAACCATTCTTCTAGGATAACTCAATCCGTAAAGCGTATTCCCATGAGGGATTTCACCATAAGGGGACCACTTTGGATTTCATCCATTTGTACATCTTATCAATCATGATAAGACAATAATGAGTCATCTATACATTTTTCCAACAATGCATCATATACCAATAGAACCACATCGATCCATATTCATCATGTATCAATGACAACTCATTGATCCATCTTCATCTATGCATTCTCATCAAGGACAATACATATTATATTACATCAATCATCAATCAATCAATCATTTGACATCAATCAATCACTTGACATCAATCAATCAAACCATTGTCATCAATGACAACATGATCCAACACTTCTTCCTTATTCTGTTGGACCTCAATTATTCGAGTGATCCTTCTTGTCAAATCATTTGGTTCTTCATTAGAATCCCACCATAATTTCATCACAAGAAGAGCAATATTAATATGAAAAATAACATACATTCCATAAACTAATTGAAAAGGTGACATATCTATTGATTTCTTGGTGTTTATTCTGTTTTCTCATAGAGCATATTTTAAATGTATATGCCAAGTTTTTTTTATTTTCTGTCAGAACTTTCTTAATTATCCTCATCAAAATTTTGTTAGAATATTTTTCTAGTCCATTCCCTTGAGGATAATAGGTTGTAGAATGACCCAAAATAATATTATGTTTCTGACAAAATTTTATCATAGCAACAGATTTAAAATCTTGTGCATTATCTGCAATTATTTTTCTTGGACAACCAAATCTTGCTAAAATATTTTCTTCCAAGAAATTCATTACCATTGAGTCTAGCTTCTACCCACTTATAAACATAATCAATGGTAGTTAAAATCCACTTGTGTTGGGAAATATATTGAGGGTGAATCTCTCTAATGAAATCTAGGCCCCATTGTTGGAAAGGAGTTTCAACTTTGACAAGGACTAAAGGTAAGGAAGGAAGGTTTTTCTTTCCAGCAAAGAGTTGGAATTGTCTACAAGCTCTAACCCTTGCATTTACATCAGTAAAAACTTTTGGCCAATAATATCTGCCCTTAGGATATTATATAATGTTTCTCTCCAAGCATGGTGTCCTCCACATATTCCTTTGTGAAATTATTCAATAATAATTTTTGTTTCAGAATCTGTTAGGAAACTTAATAAGAAACCTAAAGGATCTTTCCATCAATAATGAAATATTTGATTTCCTATAATTTTAACATTCTATCCTTTGCAGGGGTCATATCAACAAGGCATTGAAGAGTGAAAAGAAATGACAGTATGTTATTATACCAAGGGGAGGAAGAGAATTTGTCATATATTTGAGTTGTTGGCACTTGATCATAATTTTCTTCAATATCTAGTAGAGGATTTTTAGAATCAAAGTGATTTATCCTAAGAGATTTAATATTAGATTCAACAAGTAGTTTTGCTAAACCCTGTCCTTTTACTAATTTGGTTGGTTTGATTTCCAGATCATATTCTTGAATTTTTCCCAACCATTTACCTCTTGTCCGTCGCTATCAGGATGAATTGAGATGTATTTGATTGTACTGGTGGGTACATATGTTGTCACTTTGGAATGTAATACATATGTCCTGAAAGCTTTAAGTTCTTTAACCATAGAATAAGCATGTTTTCCTGAAATATCATATTTCAACTCTGCATCTTTGAGGCTTTTACTAGAAAAGGAAATAGGTTGTTGAAATCCTTCTTTATTTTTCTGTAAAAGAATTGCTACAATTGTATGTTCATATGCAAAATAAAATATTAAAACTCCTTTTAATAATCTGGACTTACTAGCACTGGTGCTTCTCCTATGGATTTTTGACTCATTGAAAAGATACCTTAGATTTCATTGTCCATTTCACATCATTATCTTTCTTCGTAATATCTGTAATCAGTTTAATAATTAAAAAAAAAATGGAATGAATCTTCTTAAGAAATTGATTCTTTCTAAGAATGACTAAATTTCTTTTTTGTTTCTTGGTATATTAATATTATCAATGGCTTCAACTCTTTTTGGGTCAAATTTAATCCCACATTTTGATACAATATGACCTAACAACTTCCCTTCTTGCATGGAAAAATGAGATTTCTTGGGATTTAGATACAAACCAAATTTTCTTCATTTATCAAAAGTTTGTGTGAGGTGTTTCAAATGTTTTGCATCAGAATTGGAAAAATTATCAGATCATCCAAATAAATAACAAAAAAATTGTCTCTCTCACCAACAAAATCTATATCCATGGCTCTTTGAAAATTTTCACCCGCATTCATCAAACCAAATGGAATTTTACCATACATAAAAGTTCTATATGGAGTAGTAAATGCAGTTTTTTCTTTATCATCCTCATGGACAACTATTTGATTATACCCTGAAAAACCATCAATCATAGAAATTCTATTTTCCCCAACTACCCTTTCAAGAATATGATCCATTTTTGGAAGAGGGTAATTATATTTTAACAAAGATCGATTTAGATTTCTAAAATCCAAACATAATATTATCTCTCCATTTTTATTTCTAACTGGAACCAGATTAGCTACCCATTCTGAGTATCTAAGAGGCAAAATAATTTTTGCATCAAGAATTTTTTAACCTCCCTTTCTATTACAGGAAAAAGAATAGGATTAATGTATCCAAGATTTTGCTTGAAAGGCTTGACACATGGTTTTAAAGGAATCTTATTCTCTATAATAGAAGTATCATAAGTTTTCAAATATTCATAGGATCATGCAAAAGCATCTTTATATTCCTGAAGCAATTCTGCATATTTTTTCTTCTATTCAATGGGAAGATATTTATACAACTTTACAAGCTTTGGATTTTCATTATAACCAATATTACAATCTTTGAGTTCTTCTAGTTGAGGCTGTAAAGTAGATTTCAATGGGATATAATTTTAATCAAACAATATTTCTAAAGGAATGAGCCATTTTGGAATCTGATTATTTTTTAATAGAAGCATTTTATGATTTGCAATTTTGTCTTTAAACTTATCTTGAGTTTCCCTTCTTACATAATCCAAGTTGGATTATTTTGATTTTCTTGATCAATATGTGTTTCAGAAAATTCATCTACCATTTCAAGAAATTGATTTATCTGTTTATCATCCTCAAATATTTGCCAATAGTGAACATTATCAGGTATTGAAGGTTTATGTCTCATCTCAATATTATATTTAAATTTCAAAATAGTAGGTGGTATGAAAGTACTTGCATCTTTAGCCAACAAATTAGCTTGTTGATTATGCAATCTTGGAATAGCATGAATGTTTAAAGGATATGATTTTTTTTCCAATCAAATTCCATGCACAGTTTTAGTAGGATATCCTTCTAGGATGTTTATCTTGATATTATTGTCTTACCTATTTAACAATAATCTCAACATCACCATATACAATTAAGTGTTAAAATTTGAGATTTCTAGCAACTTCTAATCCTAAAATTGAAGCTTCATATTCACATACATTATTTGTATAATCAATATCAAACTGCAATCTGTATGAAAATGGAATGTAATACTCATCATTTGGTGCCACAAATAATACTCCAGATCTCCCTCCTTCCCACGAAGAGGTACCATCGAAATACATTTTTCACATCCCTTCTCTAATATTTACATTCTCCTCAGAAGTTTTAATATTTTCATTCTCATTCTCTATACAAGTTTCAAAATCATCATCAATAGATAATATACAATTTCCTAAGTCCTAATCGACAACATAGAATGGATACTTATTAGGATTTTGTGGATCATTAATTGTATAAGCCATTCTTGTCTCTCTATACAATCTTGTAAATTTCCCACCAAAAATAGGAATAGTGGCATACGTCATATCTAACTGTATTGATCCTCCTAGATTAGCACCCCAAGATCTTGATAAAAACATGCCATACTTTGCAGGTACATCAGCTACTACCACATCCATAAGAACACTTTTGACTTGGATTTGGGACAAATTTACAACTAAATCCTTTATCATACCCAAACACTTAACTTTCCTAGAATTAAAAGAATATAGGTCTTGATAAGGTCTGGTAATTTGCAAGCCCAATTTATCCATTATTACCTTTGGCATTAGATTGTGTGAAGCACCTGATTCTAGCATACATTTATGTAGCAAATGATCATGTACAGTAAGAGTGATATAAAATGGATCCACAAAATATTTATCATTTTCAATATGAGGCCCAAACATAATTGTTGGACTCTCATCCTGCAGATTAATAACATCAACTTGACTCTTTGAATCAATTTATGACTTTTGAAATTTGTTTCTTATATAACGGATTCTTAGAAATTTCTATCAAAGGTATTGGAATCTTAATTTTATTCAATTCATTTTCTAGATTAAAATTTCTAACTGGTTTTTCTAATTCTTTAGTCTTCACTTCAACTTCTTTCTTCTCCAGTTTTTAAGTTTATGTTTCCTTTGCTTCGATCTGTTTCATTTGAACTATTGATGGTTTTGTTGATGGTTTTAAGACTACGACTTCATTTCCTTTATTTCATAATAAAACCTTTTTTGGTTGAATTGTAGCAACAATTTTATATCTTGGCCTTAAATCATATTTATTATGTGACTCGACCAATATCGAATCAGTGAGAACTTTGTATTGTGAGGTAGGCTCATCAAAGTTATTACTATTTTCCTCATCAAGTGGTTGTCCAGAACCTAAATATTGTTCATAATCTTGTTGGGTTAGATGAGGTTCACTATCATCATCACTTAGGAAATTCATTTCCTCATTTAATTTATAATATTCTTGTACTTCATCTCCTTGTATTGAATTCTCAGTTTTGAAAGGACCTTGAATTTTCTGATCCTCGTTCTTCAGTGGCCTCTATTGAAATTGAGGATTTGTATTGAGGTTTCTCCTGAATTGAATTGGATTCCTAACATAGGTTCAAGTTTGGATTTCTCCATATACCTTCTAGATAACTTACTGGACAAGTATTTAATTAGCTTATCCATTTCCTCTATTTTCTCGTCATGTGCATTCCTCCCTAAAACTGAAGGTCCTCCTTATTCTTCAAATTTTCTAGGTTCCCTAATTCCAACTTCAAACTTTGTTTTTAGTTTTCCTGATGCCATAATATTAGATTCAATTTCAATAGCATCATCTTCCATCCCAACTAATGTTGTATCCCTTCTCTCCCTCAAAATTAATTTGCAAAGTCAAAGTCAAATGCCCCTACAAAAGTAACTTTTGCAGCTAGCTAAGATGGCTTAACTTCGGCTGGGATCTTACTGTAAATCTTATTAAATATTTGAATAAGTTCAAAAACTATTTTATAAGACTTCTTTCTTAAAGCACCAAATGCAGTCAAATAATATAGATGGTCTTTTTCTCACCCCACTATCTTAAGAAAGCAGTTTCTAATTCATCATAATTTGTTATGTAATCTGTAGGAAGTCCCCTAAACCAAGTTATGAATTGACCCTCAAAATTTTGTACAAACAATCTCATGTAAACATCTTCATACTCAATGCATAGTATATCAACAAATTGATCAAAGTATGCCATATTTTTATTGTATATTAAAACCCCTTCCTCAGTAATTTAGGTAATCTTTTCATATAGTTATCAGGTAAATCATGAAAATTTGCAGGAAGGGCTAAAGGAGCGTATATAGAAGATACTTTGGAAAATATACTCGTGGGAGGTGGTGGTGCATTTACTTGTCCACCACCTCCACCTCCACATCCTACACCAGCCATTGCAGGTTTTCGAGATGATATACGAGGACTGTAATGAATATTATCAAATATTTCGAAAGATTGTTGCACCAAGTCCTTAATTTTTTCAGGAAGATAATAATGAAGGCTCGATAGATAATCAAAAGGTGATGGATCTTATGGTATGGGTGAATAATCAAATTCATAAGGTATTTGAGAACTAGAACTTGGTCCTTTAGATCGACCTGATGAGTAGATGGGAGAAATATGAGAGGAACCTGAATATAAAATGTATTCTTATGGATCTTCAGTGGTAAAAACCCTTATTTTAGGAAGACTAAGGATAGGTCGAGTGTAAACGATGTTAGGAACTAAGGATTATTCTGTAATATCACTGTCATAAATTCCTATAAAAGGAAAAGGTGTATTTAGAAAATTTTCACCCTTCAAGTCGTATAATTTTATTTTAGGGATCTCAATCTCTAGATTTTATGACTTAACTTTTGGAATACTAGTTGAGGCTTCGATGGAAGGATTTTTAATTTGATGTGCTTCTTTAAAATAAAATAAACTTATTTCATCCATTGAAATATTAACCTTAACTTGAGAAGATTTTGGTTGATGAACCTTACCTGCTGATGTGGAAGTCTTCCTTAGACATCCTTTAGTTTTGAGAATTTTTTCAGGATCTGAGATAGGTGTGGTCTGCATCTTATCTGGGTTCTTTTTGGTATTATTTATTCTGAATGACATCTTTACAAAAATGGAGTCACTAGGTGATAATAAAAAATATCCTAAATGTATGTTTGATTCATGTTCACCCTTAAGCACCAAAACTAATCTTTGTCGAACTCCCAGAGAAAAATAAATTCGTGTCTTCATTCCCCGACAATGACACAAAAAAATATGTTGTTCCTGAGATTTATTATGGGATCACAGAATAATTTCAGACATCTAAATTTAATAGTATTTTCTTTCACAGTGCCTTTCTACCTTCATCTTGGAACGAAACTTCAATACTCTAATAATTTAGAAATATAGAGGAAATATCTCTTCCTTTGGTATTTTATCAATAATCAAGAGATGGAAAGAAGAAATATAGCAAACAAAATTAACAAACAAAGCAAGGTATCCAATGCTAATAAATCTACTTTATTTGCAATAGAAGAAACATGAAATGTATGGCTAAAAGATGAATTAAGATGAGAACATTTATATAGATACATGTCTTGTTTCACTTACAGTAAAAAAGAGGAAAATGTATACCTAAATAGACATCCAATTAAGTGAACCACAGTAGATGTATTACTAAATTGAAATCATTTATTCCTTAAACACCATAGACTGAAGAAGACAAATTATGATAAAATTGCAACACATAGAAAACACATAGCTCAAACAAAAGTAGAATCTGAGTCTTCACGTAGGAATTTGTATTAAAAAGTCTCTCTTTACCTCTGCTGAGAAAAAGACCTCATCATATCTCAAATGTGTTTATTTATACAATTTTGTCTTAACCAAAATCGGTTAGACTTCCACACTTCTAGATATTAAAATAGAATAAAATATTTAAATACTAGGCTAACTGAATATTACAAAATATTTGAACATCTGTCTTTCTTCTGGAAACTTCATCGTTTTCTGGTTGTTTGGAGGATTATCTCTTCATTTTTTGCTCATAGATGCAACTGCCTTCTATTGGTCCTTGTATTGAGTTTGCAAATTTAATAATGAAACTATGAACTACGGGGGCTCTGTATTAACATTTCATTCAAAGTTAAAATCCTTTTTATGTACTAATGGTAAATTCTTTTGAACTCTGACTACAACTTGATGAGTAATCTGACACTATATATTGTGCTTAACCAGGAAAAGGTTTAAAATATGAAAATTAACCCAAGCCATTCGTTTAATGTCAGATTTATCCTTTTCTCTGCTCTTCTTCAACTCTTCTCTCTTCTCGTTTACATTAAGAGTCCCAATTATTGAATGTAAATCATCAAGGTCAATCTCATCTATTTCTACATCTACAATGAGTAGCGAATTTAAACATGCTAATTTTACTTCTTTGGCCAATCTTTTACTTTCTTCTAGGTATTTTTCCCAGGTCTTTATTGCCATTTCACTCGTTAATTGTTCCAACTTTGTAAATTAAGTAATTCTTGGTATATTTATATTTTGCTTCCATATCATCAGTTCCTAAAATTTAGATTTTGCATTGACAAACTCTTTTTCTTTATCAACAATGATTTGTAATGAATCATTGATGATAATATATTGTTTTTGAATACTTTCCAAACTTTCACAAAAAGTATCTTGGGATGACTGTATTCCATCATTAACCTCCAAGGCTTGTTTCTTAAACAAAAGAATATCAATAATTTCATTTTAAACCTTTTGTATTTGAGCTTTTAAATGAAGAAGTAATGCATCTTTCTGGGAGAGATTATTTTTCAACGTTTGTTGATCTTGAAGACTCGTTCTTAGTTTTTCCTCCAGCTATTTGATCTGCTGGTCATGAATTTGTCAGGCCCAAACTAGTTCATAATTAAATCTCTCCCTATTAATGACCTTTGTTTGTTTCAAATTGTTTTACAACTATTCAATTAAAAGATTTTGTTCATCAATCTTTTCTCTTAAATTTTCTATAGACCACAAGTTTGTTTTTGCAAAAGATCCCAAAGAATAAACTATTGTTTTTGCAAATTTAGGGTCACCCTATCCCTGAACATCAAATATCATCCTCTTCCTTTTGGTGATTATATCTTTTTTCTTATGAATTTATCTTTACACAATAGCTTTCCTCTTTTTGCTAAAGAATAAATCCGATGAAGGCATTTCATTTGGCTCAATAGGAGTGAGATCTTCAATATTTACTACCTCTGTGTCATGTACCTAAAATCTTGATGCAAGAGGATTTAAATATGGGATGGGGGATGAAAGTGCAGTATATTCCCCTTGAGTAGTAACATCCTTTAAACGATTTTCAGTTTTTGAAGTCATATGAGGAAAATTATGTCCATGCTTCATAAAAGATTCAAACATTGTATCTGTTGGTTCCGTTGGCAGAGTTGGTTCCGTCACTATTGTATCCTTGGATGATGTCTCTGGTGTTTTTCAACTTCCTTGGTTTTGACCTTAGGAAAATCATGTTGCTTGAGATTGGATGATCGTATCACTTCTGAAGTTGGATTACCATTATGAGTAAGAATTTTCTCTACTTGTAAAATCTTTGACAAACAACTCCTCCTATGATTTTGGAAATTAAGAAACTATGATTGTTATTTGTTAGGAAGATTTTGGATCTTGGATATAACTTCATCATATAACTTTTCTCCTCTGAAAATATCACCAAATGGAGAGTCTTTATGAAAGTATGTTTTCATGCCGAATTGAGCCAAATGATTTTAAACCACCTTATGAGGGTCATGTATTTTGAATGAAATAGAAGATAATACAATATATTATAAGGCTGAAGCTTCAACCTTGGCATGTCCAAAATCTAACAATGAATATTCACCAACTTGTATGGGATAAGTCGGCCATACCCTCTTCTGTGCTACTTTCAATTCTTTTGTTATGCTTGTGGAAACTGTTTGGTATGCCACTTTCCTTTAAATGAGCCTATCTGGAAAACAATTTGGTAAAGAATAAAAAGATGTGAAGCAACCATACACCTTGATATAAGAAAATGTCTCCTCGATATACCATTCTGCAATTGTTCCTAAATTTTCCATGATTTTCTCAAAGATCCTGGGAAGAGGGTTTCCATATAGAGTCTCGTGAATTGGATTTATAATATTATGGAAAATTTCATATAAATGATATTTTTCATTTTCCTCCCATAGTTTGGAATGATAGATATGTATTGGTTCAGAAGTTTTTGGAGTCCAACTCCAATTCATCAAAGGGAAAGGGGTTTTGTAATAGATAGCATCCATAATATATGCTGACATATAAAAAAGAGTTGCTTCACCTTTAGACCTATGAATTGTATAAAACCTTATTTGTTTGACCAAGTTATCATATGGCAACTTTTCCCAATTAAAAGTTAAAACTTATGCAACTTCATCAATAATAGGGACCCAATCTACAGTGAAATGTGTAGGGTTTTTCTTTCCATATAGTCTACAAAGAATCATAGCTATGTAAATAATATGCGCATCACAAGAAGTTGTATAATATATATCATGAATATATTATTTAAATTTGTTTTCATTTCCCCACCAAGTTTTGACTATATCATGGACACTTCTGTCATAATCTATACATTCCTCTTTCTTAAACTTCTTCACAATTTTTTCATTATAAACATTTTTGGGATTACTAGAAAATTTATACATTACTTTGATATATTCAGGTCGAAACAAACTGACATTAGTCTTTTGATGGATGTAGATGGTTTTGTTCGGTATATCCACATGCTCTAGAGCCCAACGTATCATGTCTGTATAGGGAAACAATTTTGGCCTTTCTGTGACTTTATGAAGCTCTAACTTGACCACCTCTCTAACCTTATTTGTGGTTATCACATCTTCTCCCTCACTTGGTTGATCTGAAATTTTGGATTTATCTTCCTCGAGGATCTCGTAAACCTATACCCAATATTTAATGCTTCATGTTAAACGAGCAATGGTCTCAGACCTACTTTTTTCTCCCTTGCGAGGCGCCATGAATTCTTGTTGACAATATTCACCCCTGTAAGAAAAACAAAGCTTGTGAATACAAATTACAGAGATGGAACGAATTTCATATCTTTTATAAAATCAGAATTTAAGACACTAATTTATTCTACATTGAACACTTTGTATCCAAATGACAGGTTAATTATGCAAAAAGATAGTGAATTTATTACTTGATGGTAGTGAACTTTATTCAAATATTTCACACTAATCATATTCAATTTACATTAATAATCATGATTAGAGAAAGTAATTATTTCAACACTTCGACGTTTGGGGCTTTAAATAGAGAATGTTAAACATGTCCTGAAAGCCGAAGTCATGGAGTGTTAATTATTTTTAATCAAGATTTACTTAATTAATCGATACTTTTCTTTTTAATCCTTCAATGCTTCGGGACTTCAAGAATTCGAGACTATTGAAATACAAAATATTGAAATTATCCTGAAGGTCAGAGTCGTGAAGTGATTACTTACCCTTAATTGAGCTTAATAAATCATTACTTAACCTTTAATCTTCAACACTTCGACACTTCTTGAATTCGTTGATAATATGATATCCCAGAGAACAGTCTTCTAAAGTGATGTGGTAGGATAACGTCACATATGATGTTGTGTCATGAGAACATGGGTGACATGTGTCATCCTAAAATGTGTGAATTACATGTCCAAAAATGCCTAAAATAAGTGCCATGTGTAAATAATTCCAGCTAGCATAGGACATGTCAGTTGAGTACTTTACCTTATAAAGAAATATTTTGGAAGTTCAAGACTCCAGAGCTTCATGAATTCAGGGTTAAGAGGACCTTTAAACAATTAATGTTAGATTGTCGAAGCGTGAAGTCTTGAAGTGGAAATTAAAATGATAATTGTACTTTGATTAAACATTTTGCATCTTTAAATCCATGAAGTCCTACGAATCGTTGATGTTGATAAGTGTTAGGATTAATGGTTAAGAATGGATTCGCCCTGTCAAAACACGACAACAAATTTTATTTGTGTATAAAATAGAAATCCTAAAGAGAAATTTTATTGATTAATGACAAAACCGGGAATAATTTAAGAAAGGATTCAAAATTTTAAATTTTATTTCAAATTTTGACTTATGTTCTAACAGAAAGAAAATAAAATTCTCTCGCATATTGGTAACTAGTACATCGAAAAAAAATACACATATCTATGAATTTTCGAGGCAACTAGCCCCCCTCGCCTCTTTCCTTCATATGTCCTTGATAATATTGTTATTGGGGAAATATGTTGTCAAACTATTCTTCAAGGATTTAATGCTTCTTTGATTAAGGATAAGAAGAGGGCCTCCATTCCTTATGGTTTCCATTTTGGGTACTATTTTGTTAAATACACCCCATAAGACAAGCAAGATGGCTTGATTCATATGGAATACAGGTTTTACCTTGGTAGGTTCATAGTACATGAAACCAAAGGTTTGGTTCCCAAGAATGCTAAGAAGGACTCTTATAGTTGGATATATAATCATGAAAAATTGTAAGAATAAATTTTTACAGTGGATGCACAAAATTGGGCTTAATTCTTGGATATGAAAGCCACCCGTGGTCTCATAATTTTCAAAATCCTATATCTAGATGAACATATGGAGGAAATAACCCAAAGAGTCACCACCAAAAGGGATGTAGAAGAATCTAGAAGAACCAAAGAGATATGGTTGAAGGAAGAAGTAGAGAATTAGGCCATTCAAGTGTTGGTGAATAGGGTGGAACCTGTTACAAAACAAATAGAAAATTCTATAGATAATCGAAGAGGGAATAAAAATTTGAAGAAAAAGGTGGTGTCTAAAGACACTGTTACAAAAATTAAAAATAGTGAACTGTGATCAGAACATCACAATACATATTGGAAATCTTGTACACAATAAAAATATCTCCATGATGATAATGATCCATGTGGTATGATATTTATACCCTCGATATATAACCAAATTCCATGAAATTGAGAGGATCTTGTCCACATATAATTGTCAGTTTTTTATATTTGAATTCATCAAATCCATGCTATCTAGTTGTCTTTACTAGGATGGTCGACCTGACCATCCATGCATCCAACTCAAATTCAATTTCTCATTTGGTTGATCGATCGATCGTCTATCTTTGAATGTTGTTCAATTGTCCAACTGGCATACTTTTCGACTACTCAATTGAATAATGGTTGATCACCTGATCGATTGTTTCCAAAAGTGCGATGAACCATCATGACTTGATGTTCCAACACTCCCCAATCATCACACATATATAGATATTTAGGAGGTGAAATTATGTCATCATGAAACCCCCCCATAATTGCATCTTCCTAAATCCCAAGCATCATATGGAGCTTGATAAATATAACTTGAATTAAAGGTTTTGTGAAGATATCAGCAACAAGATCAGTTGTTCTACAATATTCAAGAGAGACAAAATTTGCACGAACGAGCTATATCAAATAATGAGCATGGAGCTCAACATGCTTCATATTACTATGGGAAACAATATTTTTAGCAACTTGGATGACACTCTGATTGTCACAGTAGATTTTATTCAAGCTATGAATAGGAAATCCACGTTCACCTAGAAGTTGGTAGATCCATACTTTTTCAATACCTGCTTGAACGACACCACAATATTATGCTTCTATAGTTGACAAGGAGACCACCTTCTATTTCTTGCATGACCATACCAATGGTCCAGTGCTAAGGTGAAAGACATGTCTAGAAGTGGACTTATGATCATCACTTTCACTAAGCCCAGTTGGAATCGATGAACCTGACCAACACATATGAAATTTGAGAATACTTGATACCAAAATGAGTGGTACCCTTGAGATAGAAAAAAATTCATTTGACTTGTTTCTAGTGGATTTCTCTTGGGTCCTGCATAAACCAAGAAACCACACTAACAACAAAGGAAATGCCAGGTTGATTATGAATAAGGTAAATGAGATTGGCAACTAATTGTTAATAAAGTGTAGCATCAACTTTGGGAGTTTGACAAGTTTTGGTGAGCTTTACTCTAGATTGAAAGGGAGTAGCACAAGGCTTACAATCAACCATATTAAAACCTGTCAAAATATCCATTACGTATTTAGATTGAGAAATGAAAAAAACATGACACAGTGGTAATACTTTAAGACCCAAACAATAATGTAGAGTATAAGGATATATCATGTCAAAGGAGTCAATAAGTTTAGATAGGTTTCCATGAAGAAAGGTTCTCTTCACATCCATCTAATGTATTTTCCATCTAAAATAAGTAATAAGAGAAAGAATTAGTTGAACAACGTTCATCTTTACAATAGGGGAAAAGGACTCAACATAGTTGATACCAGCTTGTTGATAAAATCCCTTTACAAACAAGAGCGATTTATGTTTATAAACATTACCTTTAGAGGTAAATTTGTTCCTGTAGACCCATCGACACTTCACAACATTCTTTCCTTGCAATAAGGTAACTAAGTACCAAGTGTGATTCTTCAACAAAGAATCAATTTCTATCTACATATCTTGTTCCCATTCAGGTCATCCTTGAGCATCTGAGTAGGCAACAAGATCATAAGTTTCAATTACATGAGTCATCAATGAAACACTGACATGTTTCTTTTTACTTTGAGTTTTTCTTCCAAAGGAAATATCATTGAAATCAGATCCAACATCTTCAATTGTCTCTGTAGCCCATCGAGGTAGACAAGAAACAGGTGAAATGTTTTTCAATATAGAAGGTTGTTTAGAAGTCAGAAAAATTTCAATCAACAGAGATGGCCAACCAATTGAAAAATATATCGATGGATTAATTGACTCGGAGGTCGACGGTATATTTGAAATGGGAACATAGTTCAACTATCTAGTCGAAGGACTGAAAAAATGGAACAAAAGGACCAAAATCAGAAACAACATCGAAGTGATCATCCTCTAGTAATCCAGAAGAGGAATTTAACAACTTGAAGCCAAAAGAATTCTCATCAAACCATACATTTGATATGATAATTATTTTTCATTTAATAAGATCAAATAGTTGATAGGCCTTAGACTCTTCATAGTATCCCATAATGATTCAAGCATGACACTTTGCAACCAACTTATTTGTGCAATAATTGAAAATATGAGCCTAGGAAACAAATCCAAACACACAGAGGTGTCTGATTGAAGGATTATTTTCACACCATCATTCAATTGGCATCACAAAAGGAATAGCTCAAGTCGATATGTGATTGAGAAAATATTTTTCATAATATACGACTTCAGCCCAGAAGTGAGGAGGTATATATTTGGCCTACAAAAGACATCTAGCCATTTCGACTAACATTCGATTTTTGTATTTTGTGACGCCATTCTGTTGAGGCGTGTGAGGAACTAAAAACTATTATTAAATACTATGTTGAATTAGGTATTCTTTAAAATGTGGATTCATATACTCACCACCATTTTCTAGTCTCAGGCACTTGATGGTTCGACCACATTTCTTTTAAGCAAAGGATTTAAATTCTTTGAACTTTTCAAAGACAATATTCTTATTCTTCAGAAAATAAACCCAAGTGAAATGAGAGAGATCATCAATGAAAGTAAAAATATACCTTTCACCTACTAGGGAGGGTAGATTGATGCAACAAACATCATTGTGTACTAGCTCCAGGAGGTTCTATACTTTCCACACTTTGTCAGAGTCAAAAGGTGTCTAATGATGCTTGCCAAGCACACAACCTTTACAGACTCCTTTAGGGGTAAACACTTTAGGTAAATCAAAAACAATTTTATAAGTTTCCATCGACTTCATACTTCATAAATTCAAGTGTTTGAGTCATTCATACCAAGTTTCACTTCAGTCATCAGTGTGAGAAACAAGAGTAGTCAGTTCACTATTGGGTCAAATCGTATCACAAAATTTATACAAATTGTCCTTCGGGTTGAGAAACCCCCCAGTGAAAATTGAATGAACTTTATTCAAATATATAACAAATAATTGATATAGAAAAAATTATACACTCTTTCTAGTCCGTGTTAGCTTAGGAATAGACAGTATATTGGCACTGAGGTTTGGAACATGATAAACGTCGACAATTATACTATGTCGATAGGAAACATGACCTTGACCAAAAATATCGAGAGAAAAAACATCGGAAACATAAATATCCATCTCCTTGGAATCATTCAAGGAAGTGAAAAAGGAAGAATCCTTATCCATATGATGAGTGCACTCATAGTCGACTACCCATTTTTCTGCACAGATTGGGACAACAAAGCTTGGAAATTTCTGAATTGGAAGGTGAAATTATCAGCGCATTAGCGAACAACTAACATGTCTCCTTCATGGAATTTAACCCTCTCCTCTAAATCGTCTCTCTTATTATATCATACCTTATGCACATGTCCAATATTTCCATAGTACTGACATGTGTTATTTTGACTTTGTGTGAAGTTTTCATAGCAGGCTTATATAGTAGAAAATGAACACATAAATCTTGCAAGAGAGAATAGAATGAAATAAATTTTATTAACTAAATTGGTAATCATAAATATACACATGGTATAATCTACATGAGTAAAATGATTCACCATAGTAGTGATCTAGAGAGATCTAGACACTCACCGACAAACACTGGACTGAACTGCCACCTAGTCCTAGTTAATTGGCCATGTGGTCATCAATCAACTAACTAATCACCAGTGGAGTGAGGATAGAATCATGCATACACATGTGTGTTTCCTTATTGGTGATGATTCCAAGGTAAGTGCACACTTATGGTGATAATACCGAGGTTTCCATGCAAGACTCCACTTCACTAGTGTAACTAAGGTGTAACTAAATCAATATTCAAGAGGATGCGATGCCCTCATCTAGGGGAGAATATTCTCATCTAGAGGAGACTATCTCTAATCAGGGGCACCCTCAACATGTACTAGTCAACCAACATAGTTACCAACTTAACAAGAACTGTGACCTCAAAATGAGAACTCTAACCCTTGAAACCCATATTTTTGCATAAAAAAATGAAAATCAACCCCCAAATCAAAAAGTGGTGCTACTAGTAGCACCATTTTTTCTAACCAAGTCAAAATTAAAACATTTTCCAAGGATGGCCTTCAAAATTCACACAGTTGCTCAAAAAATCCTTAAAATTAACACCTAAATAAAAAAGTGATGTTACCTAAAGAAAAATGTCCTTTTCTAAATGTTAAAATTGCAGATCATTTGAAATATTATTCTTAATAGTTGGTACCTTTAAAACCAAAACCTCAAAATCAACCATCAAATTGAAAAGTACCACTACCAGTAGAACTCATGCTAAAATTGGAGTATTAAAATGGCACATTTTTTTAAAATGGTAAAAGATATCATCACCACTGTAAACAAAATAATAAAATCAACCCATAAATGTTTACTTTTTAAATATTAGTTTATCACTCCAAGTACAAGATATTACATAATTCCATGAAAATATCACCCTATACTTTAAAAATTCAACATTACTTCCAAATATTATTTTACTTTTAATAACAAATGTAAATACAAATTACATTGAATGAAACATAAACTATTTCTTAAAAGTCTTGTTACATTGTCGATATACAAAACATAAAAGCTAAGCAATTTTATTATATTCTCCATAATCAAAACATATAATTCATAAAACATAGAAATGATTCATAACTTCATGTAAGATCATATGTAAGTTAAGTTCTCATTTCTAGTTACCATACAAACATCATATGGATCAAAAATATATAAAATGTTTCATACACTTATTCAAATTTACTCATGGATTCTAAAATACCATCATAGTCTACATTCTCTTCACATGAATGATTGGATGAAGATGTATATGATCCATACTCTTCTCTATTTTCGATGAATGCACCATATGAATCTACATGCATGCCCAAGATTTTATATGTAAAAATCCTTTTATATCTACGACTAGTTTCAGTAGACTCCCATCTTGCATTTATTTCGTTTGGCAACAACCTCTTGATAATATCCACTATCTTGGAGAGAAGAGTTCCTCTCTTTGTCAAATTGAAGTCATAAAAAAGTAGGTAAACATCCTCTAATTTTAGAATATCATGTTGTATGACCTTATATGCTCCGAACTAAGCCCGTGAAGGTGCATACACTCTGAACTAGGGTTCGCCTTTTACGCGCTCATGCCAGGCCAGGGCGGAGGGGAGCCGCCACCCCCTCCCTCCCCGACCTCTTCCTTTCGCAAACTTGTTGCAGCATGCAGCAAGAAGCTTCCCCCTGTGGAACCCCCGAGCTTCGTGAAAAAACTGGACGTTGTTCCTAAGATCGCTCTTCCCCCGGACCAGCCTATGAAGGTCGCGTTGTCTCTTGCAGATCGCGGTCTAGTCGGTCAGTTCATGGGCCTATGGCCCTCAGCCCGAATAACAGACAACTGGATTCAGCAGAATTGGAGGCCCCTATTAACAAATAGTGTAACTTGCTACGCGGTTGGGAGGGGTTTTTTCATATTTGAGTTCATCTCTCAGGAGGATAGAGATCTAATCTTTAGGAACGGGTTGTATTTCATGGGCACACAAGGTCTCTACCTGAATCGATGGACTCCTAGATTCGATCCAGCCTCGAAAGTACCAAAAGATGTCCCAGTCTGGGTAAGACTCCCAAACCTTCCAATCCACTACTGGAACACTTCCTTGCTTCAAGCTATTGGCAACGGCTTGGGACACTACATAGATAAAGCAGACCCAAAAGACTAGTACTCCTGCGCAAGAATCTGTGTGGAGGTGGATCTGGAGGTAGGCTTGCCAGAAGAGATGAAACTAATGGTAGGTGACTGGCAACACTTCCAAAAGCTTGATTACGAGCAACTCCCCTTCAAATGCAGAGGGTGCCACAAATACGGACACTTCAAGTGAAACTGCCCAAAAAATCCAAGTACAGAGAAAGAAGGGGAAGATGGTTGGCAGCAGGCCAGGAAGGGGAATTCAAAATCAAAAGGACCAAGAAGTGACAAGCCATCTCAAGAAAAAGAAAGGAATCTAGGAGGCAAAGAAACGGTCAATAGCTTCAATGTCCTGGATCATGAACCCAGTGGAGAGCTAAGAAAGACGACTCAGGAAGCCCAAGGAGAAGCCGAAGGAGGCATCCAATCCCCTGGTAACAGGAAAGCTCTAGAACTGATAGAGGATGAGATTCCAAACAAATCCCCTCCAAGGATTGGAGAGACCTAAGGCGAAGAGGAAGGGGAAATCTCTTCTGGCAGCGAATCAGAAGGAGTAAGCGAAACCTGGGCCTCTCCAAAGAAACCAGGTCGAGGCCGAAAATCCAAAAAAGTCGAAAGAGATCAGGAAAACTACAAGGACATTCTAAAAGGTTCCCAACCTACTATCAAGCAA
>ML785585.1:288013-321190 GCA_009831015.1 Picea engelmannii
TACTTTGACCTTTTGGGGCTTCTAGATGACATATGAGGGTCCTCCAACTTCGTAAGGCCATAACTCTCAAACCGTGAGGAGTTATGTGACATTACACATACCACCATAAATGGAATGACATGTACTATCCATATAGAATAGTAGTACCTTCAAATATAGAAAAAATAATACTGTTATCCATCAAACAAACTTGGGTCCATTACCCAAACTTGGGTTCTCCAACTTCACATGGTCATAACTCGCTAACTGTGAGGAGTTATGTGACGTTCTACATGCCACCACAAATGGCATGACAAGAACTATCCATCTAGGCTAGTTTTCCTAAAAAATTCATTGTCCTTCATCTCATTATTCCATAATTAATCATGGGTTCTCTTACTCCACAAAGCATCTTCCTGTGAGGGATTTCACCATAAGGGGACCACTTTGGAGTTCATCCATATTTACTTCTTATCAACCATGACAAAACAATAATGAGTCATATTTACATCAAACAATCTTGGGTCCATTACCCAAACCTTTTTGCTACAGAGCTTTCTTCAAGGGTTGACATCAATGACAACCAACCTTAATCAACACTTCATTGATAATCTCATTGATAATAGGAATATCAAACTCAGTACAAAAATTATTACCATCCTCACCAATGTCATTTGATCTTCTAGGAAAATATTCACTTGAAGGAAAATTATCATCACCCTTAAGACTATCAATTCCATTAAACGCTTCTCTAAAAAGAACGTATTCATCATCAACAACACCATCACCAGTGCCTGTAAAATATTTTCTTTGAGGAAAAACATCATCATCACCATTGGTTCCTTTAAATTGCCCACCTGGAAAAAATTGTCTAGCATAGACATAATCATCTTCACTACTTTTAAAATCCCCACTTGAGGGAAAATCTTCATCATGCTCATTAGTGCCTTCAAAATCCTCACTTGGAGGAAAATTTCCATCATCATCATCAGTACCCTAAAAATCCTCACTTGGAGGAAAATAATCATCTTCAACATTGTTTCCTTTAAATTGTCCACTGGGGAAAGAGTGTCCACCCATGTAATAATTGTCTTCACTGCTTTTAAAATCCCCACTTTAGGGAAATTATTCATCATACTCCTGAGTGCCTTTGAAAATATTCACTTGGAGAAAAATATTCATCATCCTCATCAGTACCTTGAAAATCCTCACTTGGAGGAAAATCATCGTCATCACCATTGGTGCCTTTGAATTCTCCAATTGGAGAAGAATGTCCACCATTAGCATAATTATCTTCAGTGCTTTTAAAATACTCTCTCGAGGGAAATTCATCACCATTATCATTAGTTCCTTGAAAATCCTCACTTGGAGGAAAATATGTATCATCCTCATCAATACCTTGAAAATACTTGGAGGAAAATCATAGTCATTAACATTGTTGCCTTTAAATTCTTCACTCGGGAAAATGTGTCCACCATTGGCATAATGATATTCACTACTTTTAAAATCCCCAATTGAGGGAAATTATTTATCATCCTCATTAGTGCCTTGAAAATCCTCACTTTGAGGAAAATATTCATCATTCTCATCAGTACCTTGAAAATACTCACTTGGATGAAAAATATCATCATCAACATTGTTGTCTTTAAATTTCCCACTTGGGAAAGAGTCTCCACCATTGGCATAATCATCTTCACTAATTTTAAATGCCCACTTGAGGGAAATTCCTCATCATCCTCATTAGTTCCTTCAAAATCCTCAATAGGAGGAAAATCTTCAAAATATCCCTCCAAAATTCCCCCTCGAAATATTCCCCTCTAAAATTTTCCCTCCAAAATTCCCCCACTGATTTGTTTCCCTCTAATATTTTCCCTTCAAAATTAAATACAACTTTTATTGTATCAATTCATTATTTATTTATTAATCACAATATGTTTCACGTTTTTTTATTTATCCTACATTCATTAAACTTAGAGATGATTCATATAATCTTAGGTATATATACACACACTCTTCTTCTTATTTATTTATCCCATATTCATTAAATTGAACAATAATTCATATAATCCTTGTTATATATACACACTCTATTGGATTAATCATCATCCAATAATTGCAGAGTAAATAAACAATGAAAAAAGGAGCAATCATACACATACACAGTACACTAGTGTTTTTACATGGAAACCCAAAGCGGGAGAAAACCACATAATTCTTTTTCTTATATGTCTTGAAGAATTACATTCATTGGAAGCACCAACTTCCTTTGTTTTCTAGCTGCAACTGGAAGGAGGCTTCAACCCCCTAATTTCCCAGGCTACAACTTGAGTGAAGCTCCAACTCCCCAATTCTCTAGCTACAACCAGAAGGAGGATATGACCCTCTATGTTCTCGAGCTACAAATGGAAGGTGGCTACAACCACCTTTCATTTCCTCTTTCAACCGCCCTGATGTAGAAGTAGAATGATGGAACCAATGCCACACTATCACTGTGAGATATACTGTTGTAAACTTGTACCAATCAACCTACACCAAACGACCTGTACCATTAACTTGAACCATGCATCAACTTGTACCTTAACCTGTAGCATAAACAAGTTCATCAACCATGCACCAATTTGTACCAAACAACCTCTAATCAACCTGTACCATAAACAAGTGCATCAACCATGCACCAAAACTGTACAAATAGCCTGTCACAACGACCTATCCAAACAATCTATCACAACAACCTGTCTCATCAATATTATTAACCAAATCAGATCTACTCACCAATATCAATCAACAAGAAAAATCTCAACCATATGCACAATATCACCAAGATGTGCATCAACCAAACATAACGCAACAACTCATGATCATCATCAATATTTTCTTCTAATAATATACCAATACAAGTATGCTACGTCATCCATAAACCATGTGTCAACAATACTACTAACAAGTGCCTCCAACCATGTACCAAGTATGTACCAATCATGTATCAACTACTCATCAACGATGACTCATCAAGATGTACCAACATCATCAACTATACACCTCATGTATGTGCAAACTCATCAACTAGTCTCAACCATGTACCTCAACCAAAAGACCTCATCAATTTCATCATCCAAATGTGATTTGTAACTCGGTAATAGACCTAGTATATATGATCACATACCTACAAACCTTCCTTAAATTTAATAACAAGAGACCAGAATTTTCATCAAACTTTACTTTAGTCTCACATGATTAGTTTTAGATTAGTCAACAACCTTAACTTGAAATAATCATAACTATGTACCCATAATGAATAAATATCTGAAAATAGTACACGATGTTCTTCAGTGTGTTTTATGCAATTCCTCTAGGTTTCACTACTTGTAACCTCTCAGAAAAGGTGTTATAGCAAAAATGGCATACCTTGTTGAATTATGGCTTATTCTAGAGAGTGAACTTGTAAAGTGTGCCCTGCATAGAATATTTGTTGTACGGATCTAAAAATTGTACATAGAATACTATAGGCTATAATCTAACCAAAACATTTGGTCTTACTGAATTTGGATCTGTTATGAAAAAGTTATGACGTTTTTACCTGAAACACTTGTTTTAGACTAGTTTCAGGACTAGCCACAAACCCTATTTTCCATGGAGTGTAACTCTAGAAATACAACAACCCACAAGCTGAAATTTGTACCACCACTACATGGATATGTTTCCTCAATGACTTCCCAATTTTATGGTCTGAATCATTCTAGAAAAAAAAATTATTGAGAAAATGGTGAGATGACCTGTAAATAAGATACCTTAGAAAGCATCATCAAAATAATTTATCCTCCCTTTTATTTCGGCCTTTTTTACTTCACCTTCCCTCTAAAATTCAACTTAGATATCCTTTCGTTACCTCAGTCACCTATAGATATTCAATATTCTCAAGTGTGTTTAAAATGATAAAGCCTTGCCTCTTATTTATACTTTCATGTAGCTTCCTCAAGGGGTTACATTTTCACCATATTAACCCACTTTCCTTATTTTAGGGTTAACCCACTTCTAACCACTTGTCAAATTTGTAATTTCTCCATTAACTTTATTATTTAAATATTGTATTCAATTTGAATTATAGTACACTCATCACTTCACTTTATTATTTACCTTCTAAAATCTCTTAAACCACTTTGAATACTTTGACATTTGGGGGCTTCTAGATGACTCATGAGGGTTCTCCAACTTCACATGGAAATAACTCTCTAACTGTGAGTAGTTATGTGACATTCCAAATACCACTGGAAATAACATGATATGTACTATCCATATAGAATATTCTTACCTGCAAATATATCAAAACTCATACCATTATCCATCAAACAAACTTGGTTCCATTACCCAAGCCTTTGTGCTACCAGAATTTGCTACTGGAATTTCTTCAAGGGTTGACATCAATGACAAAAAACCCAATTAATCAACAATATCCCACTCTGGAATTGATGGAAACACTCTGATGCAATACTTAAGTCATGTCATGCAATATTGAAGTCATATCACTCATGCTCTACCTGTGACCATCTCTCCCCCTAGAAGCATGCCTCTGTGCTCTGCATATGATAAATCTCTCCCCCTTTGTCATCAATGGCAAAGGTATATTTCCATCAAGGGCTTCTCCCCCTAATTGAAATGTCCTTGGGGATACTACCCCTAACTGAACTCTTCTTGAAACTAATCTCTTGACCTGAACTATCATCTTTATGGTGTTTCCTCGTGTAAATATAAGACATATAAGATAAGAATTAAAATGCATTCATTTTGTAGTAGAAATTAGTCCGAGTCTCTGGAAAAGATAATCAAATTCTTACCATGGAAGCGGTTTTGTAAATATGCTTGTCACTTGTCCTTTTGTGCCCACATATTCAACTCTGATGTTCTTCTCTACAACATGTTCCCATAGAAAGTGATAATTTATTGGAATGTGCTTCATCTTTGAGTGCATCATCGGGTTCTTTGAGATACTGATGGCACTTTTATTATCACAATAGATTGGAATGGTCTCATCATAATCAACCTGTATATATATCAGATTTTGTTTCCTCAATAGAACCTGTGTACAACATGTTGTTGTTGCAATATACTTTGCCTCGACTGTAGATAAGGATACTGATGATTGTTTCTTGCTTAACCATGATACTAAACACTCACCCAAGTAGAATGTTGCTCCACTGGTGCTTCGTCAGTAATCAATTCAACCTTCCCAATATGCATTTGTGTGAGAAATAAGTGAAATACCCTTTCCTTTTGGATACCATAATCCAATCTCTTATGTTCCTTTGAGATATCTGAAAATCCTCTTCACTACTAATTCATGTGATTCCTTTGGTGCTGGTTGAAATCGTGCCACCTGTCCAACTTCCTGCATTACATCTGGTCTGGATGATGTCACATATAGTAAGCTACCAATGATTGACCTGTATTTCCTCTGGTCTGTAGACTTTGAATCATCATCTTTTATCAACTTGCAACTGGTTTGCATAGGAATGGTAATTGGTTTGCAAACTTCCATTTCGAACCTCTTTATCATTTCTCTGATATACTTAGTTTGAGAAATAAAAATTCCTTGGTTTCTTTGATGTATCTAAAGACCCAGAAAGAAGGATAGTTCTCCAAGTAACGATATTTCAAATTCATTCTGCATATCCTTTGCAAATTTTTGTCTTAACCTGTCATCAATACTTCCAAAAATAATCTCATCAACATAAACTTCAATTAATAAAGCACTATCTTGAGTTACCTTGATGTAGAGGTTGTTGTCTGCACTTCCTTTTCTGAACCTTGCATGTTGTATATATTTATCCAGTCTAAAGTACCATGCTCTAAGAGCTTGTTTTAGACCATACAAGGCCTTCTTCAATTTACACACATAATCTACATTCTCTGACAACTAAAATCCTTTTGGTTGTTCAATGTAGACTTGTTCAAGTGCCCCATTCAAAAACGTTGATTTCACATCCATCTGATACACTTAATATTCTTGGAGCATGCATAAACTAGGAGAAATCAGATTTCTTCCATTCTGGAAACTGGAGAAAATGTTTTTTTAAAGTCGATTCCTTCAACCTGTGCATATACTTTACATACCAATCTAGCTCTTTTCCTTGTAACATGTCCATATTCATTCAATTTATTTCTGAATAACCATTTTTTGCCAATCACATTCTTATTCTTTGGTCTTGGGACCAATTCCCAAGTGTCATTCTTCTCCATTTGATCTAATTATTCATCCATGGCCTTATTCCAAAATTCATCCTTGTTGGCATCTTCAAAACCGTTTGGTTCAATCGTAGATGAGAGTGCTAGGTGTGTTTGTTTTGGTGAACATATTCTTCTTCTAGTCTCAATTCCCGCATCATTGTTTCCAATAATCTGATCTGAAGGATGATTATTTTGTACTCGTTTTCTAGGTGTATTTGCAGTCACTTGTTGAAATTGCTCTTCTACTTCTGTCTGATCCTCTTCATCTTCCCCTTCTACTTCTTCTTCGTAAAGTTGTTCCATTGATTCATTTTCTTATTCCTTTAATTCGTGTCCACCGGTTTCATCAATTATTACATTGATTGTTTCCACAACTTTGTTCAACCTCAAATTGTAACACTTGTATATTTTTCTTGTACTTGATTAACCAACAAGTACTCATTTTTCCACATGAGAGTCAAACTTTCTCATTCTGCCATCTTCTCTTTTGATGTAGCATTTTCTTCCAAATACTTTGAAGTGCTTCACATTTTCTGGTCTTCCTTTCCATAGCTCGTAGCGAGTTTTGTTAATGGTGTTTCTGAGCATTACTCTATTTTGAATGTGAACTATTGTATGCACTACATGTTTCCAAACGATATGTGTCAATTTGGAATCCATTAACATTGTTCGAGCCATTTCCTATACCGTCATGTTCTTTATTTCAACAACTCCATTCTGTTGAGGTTTCCTA
This sequence comes from Picea engelmannii, assembly GCA_009831015.1. Classification (NCBI taxonomy): domain Eukaryota; kingdom Viridiplantae; phylum Streptophyta; class Pinopsida; order Pinales; family Pinaceae; genus Picea; species Picea engelmannii. The sequence continues at coordinate 294,948 of ML785585.1, forward strand.
GCAACAAATAATTATCTTTTTATTCCATGCCTGCTGCAGTAGTCCATAAATTCCTTTGAACTGAACTCTCCTCCATTATCTGATCTCAAACATTTGATTTTTGAATCCATTTCATTTTCAACCATTTCCTTGTAGACTTTGATGTTTTCAAAAATTTCTAACTTATTCCCGAGAAAGAAAACTGGAGTCATTCTTGTATAATCATCAACTAATAACATAAAGTATTTCTCACCTTTTAAAACCTTTGTTTTAGTTGGTTGAACTAGATTAGTATGCACAATTTCCAGTGGTCTTGTCATTGACTATTCTTTTGATTTAAACCTGGTCTTTGTTTTATTTCCTTGTTGACAATGCTTGCATAAAGTATTGGTTGGTTTCGTAATATGGGGCATTTCTCTAACTACTTCCCTTTTGTTGAATTTGACAAGGTTATCAAAGTGTATGTGGCCCATTCTTATATTCCATAGCCAACTTTCATCTTCCTTTCCTAGACAACACTTTTCATTTCCAATTTCAGTTAGTACATATATGTTGCTTGAAGTTCTTGCAGCTGTTGCAATCAATTTTCCTGAACCTTCTTTTATTATATAGCACTTTTGTGAATCAAAATTAACTTTATGACCTTGGTCAAACATTTGAATCACACTTAGAATATTACGTTTCAATCTTGTACTAGTAGAACATTTTTTTCCTTGATATTCTTGTTTCCAATTCTGACTGTGTCTTTTCCAATGATTTTAGTTGAATCATCATTTTTGAAGGAGACTGAATCATCTCTTTCCTTTCTTAATGTAAGAAACCTGTCTTTATCACATGTCATGTGTTTTGAGCAGCCACTATCAACATACCAACCACGTTTCTTCTACTTATCTTGTAGAGCGAGTGTGCATTCTTCATTGCTATATTGATTCTTCTTTCTTATCCATGTTCTCTTATGAGGTTCTTGTCTGTGACTATTGTTGTTCTGTTGTGGCTCTCTAGGAGGAACTGTCGTTCTGCAATATTTGACCATGTGTCCAAAGTTGTTACACTTGCATCATTCCACTTCAGTGCTGAATGATTCAAACATGTTGTAACTTCTTCTCTGTGTTTCACCGGGCCTTCTTGGATAACCCTTTTGTGTATGAATTTCAAAGTTGTTTATGTTCCTACTGTTATCTTTGCAATTCATAGCTTTATGTCCAAAATTATTATAGGTATAACATAAACCAAAAAATCCAGGTTGATACCTGGGAGTTGAAGATCTTCTAAAAGGAGTTCCTCTTCTGAATCCTTCTTCTTTCTGAGGCCTATCTGTCAATCGTTGATTCTGAAATATGAAATTTCTCAGTGGAGGAGTGTCCCTGTAATCTTATTTGTAGGTCTTCATATCCCCTTTGATTATTTCTTCATATATTTTTGGATATGTTTCTTGTTCTATTGTTTTGGAGCTTGATCCCTTATCTGTATGATTGTATCCAAGTCCAGACTTATCATGACGGGGATTTTGACTGTTGATAATGTCATCCAAAATTTTTGAGTTTTTCTGCATATTTTTCTTTTGAAGATCCTTTCTTAATGTGATAATCTATGCTTCCAAATTTCCAATGATCATTTCTCTTTCTTCTAGTTGTTCTTTGCGTGCTTCTTCAATTATTTTATCTTCTTCTATTTGAACCCTCAAAATTGTGATCATTTGTTCTAGTTCCTGAGTGTCTTGTTTCTTGTCTAGTTCCTCTTGTAGCTTTTTGTTTTTCTTATTTTCTCTTATTATAACTTCTATGGCAGACAACAATTCTTCTCGGTAGTCATCGTCAACATCTTCATATTCTTCTTCGATGTCTTCTTTTTTATAGTCTTCTAATCCCATGATTAGAACTCTTTATGTCTCACTATCACTGACTTCATCTTCATCTGATGATGAGATGTCTTCTTTTGTGCATAATATTTTCTTGAAAACTTTATTTGTGGTTATTTTTCCTTTATATGTTTGTTTTCTATTTGAGTAATCTTCATCATTCCTCTTATTTTTCTTATGGGGACATTTTTTAACAAAATGACCAATACCATCACAATTAAAACAAATCAAATGAAACTTACCTCTATATCCGTCATTGGTTCCCTTGTTCAATCTTCTAACGAAGTTGGCCACTTCTTCATCATCTTCTGAGATGTCACTGCTACTACTATGTTCTTTTTCCTTTTGCTTTCCCTTTTGATTTGACCTTTTGGATGCTTTGAAATATTCTTCTTTTATATATGGATTTTATTGTTCAGTTCTCATTTCATATGCTATGAAGATTCCATGTAGTTCGTCCATTCTTATTGAGTATAGATCTTCTCATACTTCTAGTGTTGATATCTCAGGGTCAAATCTCATAGGAAGAGATCTCAGTACCTTTTGAACAATTATAGATTCTTTGATTTCTTCTCCCAATCCTATGATTGTATTTACTGTTTCATCAACTCATAAGAAAAAATATGCAATATTATCATCTTCCTTCATCTTTAGTTGTTTGAACTGGCCTCTGTAAGTTTGAAGCTTTCTTTCTTTGACTTTTGAATCTCCTTCATAAATATTTTGAAGTTTGTCCCAAATCTCTTTAGCGGATTTACAATGTATAACTTTGGTGAATATTGATTCACAAAGACCATTCAGAAGTGCATTTGTGTCTTTGGAATTATTTTGACTGAGTTTCATTGCTCTTTCATTTTTTGGAGGAACTACTGGTTCTTTGTGTCCATCTACAACTGATTGCCAAATTTCAAATCCCTGTACCTGTATATGTGTTTGCATCCTTCTTCTCCAAAATGCTTACTTTTGTCCATCAAACAGTGGTATTCCATTTTTATACATGTTTTTTCTCTCCATGATCTACCTTTCTATGGTTAAACTAATTTCTAAAGGAACCTATGTTGATTCCAATTGTTGGACTACTGAGAGGGGGGTGAATTAGTAATAGAGAAATTTCATCTTTTTTAACCATATAATGCAAGTGTTATATCAGTGTAGCATTATAATCCAATAATTGTAGAGTAAATAAACAATGAACAAATGAGAAATCATACACATACACAGTACACCAATGTTTTTACGTGGAAACCCAAAGAGGTAGAAACCACATAATTATTTTTCTTATATTTATTGAAGAATTACATTCATTGGAAGCACCAACTTCTTTTGTTTTCCAGCTGTAGCTGGAAGGAGGCTCCAACCCCCTAATTTATCAGGCTACAACCCGAGGGAAGCTCCAGCTCCCCAATTCTCTAGCTACAACCAGAAGGAGGTTATGATCACCTATGTTCTCCAACTACAACCGGAAGGTGGCTACAACCACCTGTCCTTTCCCTGTCCAACCACCTTGATGTAGAGATAAAATTATGGAACCACTGTCACACTATCACTATGAGATATACTACTTTAAACATGTACCAATCAACCTGCACCAAACAACCTGTACTAATAACCTGAACCATGCATCAACCTGTACCTTGACCTGTAATCAACCTGTACCATAAACAAGTACATCAACCATGCACCAACTTGTACAAAACAACCTGTAATCAACCTGCACTATAAAGAAGTACATCAACCATGCACCAAACCTGTATGAATAACCTGTCACAATAACCTATCACAAAAACTTGTCTCATCAATCTTATCAACCAAATCAGATCTACTCACCAAGATCAGTCACCAAGACAACTCTCAACCATATTCACAATATCACCAAGATGTACATCAACCAAGCATAACACAACAACTCATAATCATCATCAATATGTGCTTCTAATAATATACCAAGACAAGTATGCTACATCATCCATAAACCATGTGTCAACAATACTACTAACAAGTGTCTCCAACCATGTACCAAGTATGTACCAATCATATATCAACTACTCATCAACTATGACTCATCAAGATGTGCCAACATCATCAAATATACATCTCATGTATGTGCAACCTCATCAACTACTTGTCTCAACCATGTACTTAACATGTACGTCAACTGAAATCTCTCATCAATTTCATGATCCAAATCTGATTTGTAACTCTATAATAAACCTGGTATATATGATCACATACTTGCAAACCTTCCTTAAATTTAATAACAAGAGACTAGAACTTTCATCAAACTTCACTTTAGTCTCACATGACTAGTTTTGGATTAGTCAACAACCCTAACTTGAAATAATCATAACTATGTACCCATAATGAATAAATATCTAAAAATAGTACACAATGTTCTTCAGTTTGTTTTATGCAATTTCTCTAAGTGTCACTACTTGGAACCTCTTAGAGAAGGAGTTATAGCAAAAATGACATACCTTGTTGAATTATGGCTTATTCTAGAGAGTGAATTTGTAGAGCATGCCCTGAATGAAATATTTCCTGTATGGATCTAAATTTTTTACAAAGAATTCTATAGAATATACTCTAAACAAAACATTTGGTCTTACTGAATTTGGATTTGTTATGAAGAAGTTATGACATTTTTACCAGAAATAGTTGTTTTAGACTAGTTTCAATACTAGCCACAAACCCTATTTTCCATGGAGTGTAAATCCAAAACTACAATGACCCACAAGCCGAAATTTGTATCACAACTGCTTGGATATGTTTCCTCAAGATCCTATCAATTTCATGGTCTGAATCATTATAGAAAAAAAAATTATTGTGAAAATGGTGAGATGACCTGTAAATAACATACCTTAGAAAGCATCATCAAAAGAATTTATCCTCCCTTGAATTTCGACCTTCTTTACTTCACCTTCCCTCTGAAATTCATATTAGATATCCTTTGGTTACCTCGGTCACCTATAGATATTCAATATGCCCAAGTGTGTTTAAAATGAGAGAGCTTTGCCTCTTATTTATACTTTCATGTAACTTCCTCAAGGGGTTACTATCTTAACCAACTTTCCTTATTTTAGGGTTAACCAACTTCTAACCACTTGTCAACTTAGTAATTTCTCCATTAACTTTATTACTTAAATAATTTATTTTGTATTGACTTTGAATTATAGTACACTCATCACTTCACTTTATTATTTACCTTCTAAAATCTCTTAAACCACTTTGACTACTTTGACCTTTTGGGGATTCTAGATGACTCATGAGGGTTATCCAACTTCACATGGCCATAAATCTCTAATCGTGAGGAGTTATGTGGCATTCCACATACCACTGGAAATGGAATGATATGTACTATCCATCTAGAATATTCTTACCTACAAATATATCAAAACTCATACCATTATCCATCAAACAAACTTGGTTCCATTACCCAAGCCTTTGTGTTACCAGAATTCGCTACTGGACTTTCTTCAAGGGTTGACAGCAATGACAACCAACCCAATTAATCAACTCACTCTTGTTTTGTCTTTTTACATTGTGTTAAATATTGGAAAACATTCTTTAAATTGTTTGGAGCAATATACAAAGGGGAAACATCGATGAGACATTCGAGGAGAATCTATCATTTCAAAGGTTAGTTATTTTGTTTAATTCTTACCATTTACCAATTTTTTTTGTATAAGATCATCTTTGAATTATATGAGATTTTTTTTGCGAAAATAATTGAAAGCCCTAATGTTTTTTAGATTTTTTATATATTTTTTAAATAAATCACAACTTTAAAAAAAATTAGAGATTTTTTGAAGAAATTTTAACAAAATTTGTAGTATTTTTAGAAGAAAAAAAGAAAAACAAATTGGTATATTTTTTCTAATTTTTTTTCAATTTTATTGTTTTTAATAAAAAAAAATTTATAGTTTTGGACCATGGTGGTTAGTGGGTGTGATGCCCCTCCACACGAGACCAAGTCTTGGCTAGGAGACCATGACTTGGTCGTGGGGGTGATTTTGAGCATCACCCATTTCCCCCCTGTGATCAAGTCTTGGTATGGTGTCGATAGTCTTCCGGTCAGAGTATCACATGAAACATCAGGCATCGCCTCAACCCCCCCGTGGCCAAGTATTGGTCCAGTGGTGACGAGGACTTGGTTACGGGAGGGATGGGGTGATGCCTAGCATCACTGCAACCCCCTATATGCCATGTCTTGGCCCTCAAGGGACCAGTATTTGGCCTATGGGGGGTTGGGGTGATGCCCAACATTGCCTCTAACACCCCCAATGACCAAGACTTGGTCTTGACATCACCTGAGTACCCCAGTGGTCAAGTAAATTTTTATTTTTATTTTAAATACTAAATCTTATAGTCTATGTTTTTTTTATAGTCTATGATTTTATTTATTTATTATAATGTAAACATTTCCCATCATTATTATAAAGACGTAATTTTTTTTTTTTTTTTCATATAGAAAAAAAGATAGGAAAGAAAGTATCTGTGAATGTATCTGGATCACGACCTGCAATAATGGCATCCAAAATTACAACTGGGACCTCCATGAATTCTAGGAAACATATTAATAACACATTTGTTCAAGGTCTAACACCTGAGCTCTCAAGGGAAACGAAGAAAGTTAGAGAGTGGAAATTTGTGGAAGGTGAAAACAAAATGGAACATTCTTGGTTTGTTGATGAAAAACAAGGAAACAATGGAGAACATCTATATTTTTATTGTGTTGAGTTTGAGCATGTGCAGGGAAATTATCAACCACTTGGCTTGTTAGGAGATACATTATTTTTGCCAGACACAAATATTGTGTATGCACTCATGAAACAAGCCTGGACTTATATCAAGATTAGATATTGTTTCAAATTGAGAAATTATAACAGTGATGGATTTTTTACAGAATTGTGTTCATCTATCATTGAAGACGTTGAGAAATGAAATGTAAGTTGTTTTTTATTTTTATTTTTGTATCGTCTATTATTTTTTGTATCACGTTAATTTTTTAATTTTATTTAACAAAAAAATGTTATATTTTATTTTTAGAGGATTTTGCTATGTGACTTTCACATATGTTGACGATGCAAGAGTAGAAAGAAAAGAAAATGAAAGAAGAAAGAAAATTCCTCATTCTAGAAATCCTAAAAGGGTTACATTTGAATATGAGGAAACTCCAAATGAAGATTTTGTTGAGATTACTCCCAATAAGGTTATCACTCCTTCTCACAAGAAGAATAAACAAGAAAAATGCAAAAGAGCGATGCTCGGGGATGATTCCATTCCTATTGATTATCAAGAAATAATTGATTTAGATGAAACCCATTTAAATCATAAGAGGATGAAATCAAAAGTTTTTGGTGATGAAGAAGTCATTGTTAGTTCTCAATATCATAATGAAATTCCTAAAGGTAACCGAGAAATAATAACACTAGGTATTGATCTAGAGGATGGTATTATGAAAACAACACAAAATGTCATTCAAAATAGATTGAGGACAACCAACTTAGTTGATGATGGTCATACATTTCAATTTAATGTGAACCAACTATATAAACCCACAAAAGAGCAAGAAAAATATCAAATTAGAAAACCACATCACTTACATATTCACAGTTTGAAAGCATTGATTAGGTACAATCCATATGCACATGTGGTTGACTGCCTAGTTCTTGTTAACCCAATGGAAATTCCTAGTAGGGATGAATTTGATAGATCAAATTATTTTGATTAGAAATATTATGTGATTGGAGGAAATCATTATGCAAAGGCTAGAAGAGAATTGATGCAAGAGTATCCCAATAACCAGGCTATTTTTGAGACAATCAAATGTATAATTTATGTTGGTTTAACATATGAAAAAACAAATTTATTAACATGGTATCATAACATAGATAATGAGTACATGATTTCCATTACTTTCATTCCAATGGTGATATTTATCCATAATGAGTTTTATGAAATATGTGGTGGGGAGTGATCCAGGAGGTTCTAAGGAATGTTCATAGAGGTCCAAGAGGATATAGAACGCTCATAGAGGTCCCAGGCGATCCATACAAACTCAAAATTCAATTATTCCAAATGCTCTTGAAAAATCGATCAATTCATAGAGCGCGGTGATAAATTTCCAACAGTGAAAAAATTGCCTCAAACAGAGTTCGTATGCAAAAGTTATGGCTGGTCAAATTTCATGTCAACCAGGTCAAAAAGTCAAATTTAAAGGGGTCAAGGTGACATGTGTCACCACTTTAAGGGTGAAACGTGGAATTTTCATACAATTGTATGATGATGACATGGCCACACCCCAAGGAGTGTTGAAATTACTAAGGCAACTGAGAGGGGGGGGGGGTGAATCAGTTGTTACTGTGCTTAAACAATATTATGTCTGTTAAGCCATTTTTAATATTTCATCAAGTGACCATCAATATTATACATAATATGAACAACATAAATAATGAGCATCAATCAAACATAAGATATACACAGAGACAAATTTTCACGAGGAAACTCATAAAGGGAGAAAACCTCTTCTTCTTTGAAATGATAGGCAGTCTTTTAATTCTTGTACATCATCTATGTTTGAGCACCAAATCAAAGTGAGGCTACTACCTCTGTTTTACAATCTCCAACTTGTTGAGAGAACCAACTCTCCAATTTCTCTAGCACCAACTAGAAGGAAGCACCAACTCCCTGAGTGTTCCAGCACCGACTGGATGGAAGCACCTACTTCCACTTATACAAGCACCAACTTGTTTGAGAGCACCTACTCTCCAGTTTCTCTAGCACCCACTAGAAGGAAGAAATAACTCCCTGAGTGTTCCAGTACCAAATGGATGGAAGCACCTACTTCCACTTACACAAGCACAAACTCGTCACCCTGTTTTCTAGCCACAACTAGATGGAAGCTACAACTCCCAATATTCAAGCACCAACTCAAATATCAGAGGACTACAATCCTCCCTAGCACCACCCTACTTCCTTGATTATAAATAAATGATTGAATGACCAACAAAACAGATAAATCGATTCTTACCACTTCTTCTCTGTTCTATAAATTTGGTTTGCTTCTAACTGTTTTGCAATTCTTCTCTTCCTCTGTATGTTCTGCAATTCTGCTCTACTTCAAGTTGTTCTGCAATTCTGCTCTTGCTTCTGTATATTCCTCATCTGTCACTCATGTCTGAGTTTTATCTCACACTACACATATTGTCTGTCTCACACTGCACATACTGTAATTTTCCCTTTCTTAAAGTTCAACTCATTTTTCATTCAAAACAACCAACCACACACAGTCACTACATGTTACTTTTACACACTACAATCCCTTCAATTACCCCTCAAATCCCTAGAACAACGCTTCAGCAACTGAAATGCCAACCATCCAAGAACCATGATTCGGTTATGCTAACTGAATCATAACTGAACAATTAATCATGAAGAGCAGCAATAGCCCTTCGATCAGATTTCCAAGTATCCAACACCGTTGGATTACAAGCACAGGGTCTCGCGTTGATTTCGCCATTTCGCATTTCGACATTTCAGCATTCCTATGGTGAAGAGTCTCGATTCTTCATGTTATGATCACCGAAAAGGAGCTTAGCTTGGTGCTATCTCCTCCCTCTCACATGACCATTGACGGTGACCACAGCCTACACCAAAAAGTGTTTTTCGCATTTTGGCATTTTGGAGTTCAAGACTTCGTGATGGTGGAGTTTCCGCTTGATATGTAAAAACCCAGAAATAGAAAGTTTCAATGTGACGTAAACCTTCTGACGTGACACGTGGATTGACACGTGCTGAATAGCTGCCACATGTCACTCTGATTTGTGACTTACATGTGCCTAAAATGTTGAATCAACTTGACACTTGTCATTGCCTGATTGTGCCATGTGTCCTTAGCTGATGTGGTTTGTTGATGTGTCTGTTTTGGGATTTCGAGGCTCGCTACTTCAAAGGTTAAAGTTCCTTTGACCTTTGATTTCTTGGTTTGCAAAACTCCAAAATGGAGTCTTTGACATACTCTGATCTTTCGCATCTCGTGATTTCATCATTCTTGTTGTGAGTGTCCTTGACACCTCCTACTCCCGGTATCTGAAACTCCGAAATGGAGATTAATTCGTGGTTTCACATTTCATGATTTCATCATTCTTTTCGTGAGTGTCCTTGACACCTCCAACTCCCAGTATCTGAAACTCTGAAATGGAGATTAAGTCGTGGTTTCGCATTTCGTGATTTTCTATCGTGAGTTGCTTCCTTGACTCCTGGAGTTTACACTTCTGATCTTTCCATGCGATCATCATTGCGCTGCTGGTCTTTCCACTTTCTCTTGTTCGTCATCGTCGGGTTGAGCTTGCCATCAATGACAAATAAATACTCTGCCTTCTGTCTGCCCGTAATAAATATGCCAACAAGGAGCCACATGGAATGACCATACACTGAATAGGAATATGTGTTGGCAAGTGACTCAACATATGTACCTCCAAGTGGACTAATCGTTGGTTGACACATGGCAGGGTTAGACCAATGAGAGGCCACCACATGGTGACCTCCCATGGGCCAATTGTGGTTTAATTGTATTAAAATGTTATGGATTCAATGGGGGTTGAACCTGTGACCTCCATAATACTTACCAAACCTTTATTACCAATGCGAATGTGCTACATGAGTGGTTCTTAACCAAAGTAGGTGCAATTTTTATCTAAACTTACATATTGTAGTGGGTGGCGGAAAAAGGGTGAAGGGCCTAAGCCCTCAACCCATAGTTATATGGTGTATATCATATAACCATGACCATCGTATGTTTTTGAAGGAGTTAAAACCATATGCTATATAAAATATATGGTTTATAACCATATACCAAAAAAAAATAGATAAATCGACATTTGATGGCGATCGAACCCCCAACTCTCCACACACATGTTCCAACACTTAACCAATTCCACTACAAGTGCATGTTTGTTAGAGAACTTCCAAAAAATGCATTTAATGTTTACCACATAATTCAATGGGAGTTAAGAGCCCCATGACCTATATTAAGGGTGCATATTTCCTCATTTGCATAGAGACCAATGGCATAGATCCCGAGTCGTCACACTAACCAATGCAGGAATGAATCTCGAGGCTATACAAACAAATGTTTGGCATTGCATATAAAAACGTGCCATGAGGTATATTGACTACACCTAGGCAACTTTATACTCATTTTTCATGAGCTTTTACAAGGATTATGAATTTGAGGTTTATTTTGATAAATCATAAACAAGAACAACAACAATTGATAAATCATAAACAAGAACAACAACATGGCAGAAAAGGCATATTAGCCAACACTAAAATTATTCACTCCAATGTTACATATTTATAGTACAATGGGTGATGCCACCTCATAGAGAGATTTTATCTAGATCCTAAAATCATGCATGATGACTAGGCTAGGCAATCTTAACTAACTCATTAGTCATCACCTGAGGATATATTACTAATATCCTAAATGAATAATACAAATATAGGTGACAATTTAGACTTAGTGATTGGTAAAGGTAATCCATAGGTTAACATATTTTATGATCATAGGTCATTTGTAAAAGTATTAGTCCATATTTCCATTAATGAGTGCCATAGTGCATCGTTTGGCATGTAAAGAGGGTGTAATTGAGTCAGTTTGGAATTTGGTCAACTTATACTCAAATTTCTCAGAATTTCACAAGGAATTCAATGATGAACTCATTTTTTTGTTTTAAGTAGTGGAAATAAAGAGAGTCCATTAAATTGGATTTTTGCAAGCCCATGTTGTAATGTAATTTGGTATTTTTAGATGATGGAGAACAATCATACTATATAAAGGGACTTTGAAGATGAAGTAATATGTCATTAATATATGTAATTCAAGTTATTTTACTTTCTGATGTGTCATCTCATCATTCTGCAAATTAATCATCAGTTTATGAGTTTTTGAATAAGAAGTACATCATCATTTTTCTGCAAATCACCTCAATACGATCAGAAAATTATTCTTAATCAAGTCAAATGTTGCATGTATATATTGTAAAGAAATAAGTGGTGTCTAAGGATTTTCGAATCAAGTTGGTATTAGATCTAGTTTTGACGTGTATTTTCAAGTTGTTGATGTGATGAGAAATGAGAAATTGCCTCAAACGGAGTTCGTATGCAAAAGTTATGGCTGGTCAAAGTTCATGTCAACCAGGTCAAAAAGTCAAAGTTAAAGGGGTCAAGGTGACATGTGTCACCACTTCAAGGGTGACACGTGGAATGATCATACAACTGTATGATGATGACATGGCCACACCCCAAGGAGCCACATGGAATGACCATACACTGACTAGGAAGATGTGTTGGCAATTGACTCAACATCTATACCTCCAAGTGGACTAATCGTTGGTCGACACATGGCAGGGTTAGACCAATGAGAGGTCACCACATAGTGACCTCCCATGGGCCAATTATGGTTTAATTGTATTAAAAGTTTATGGATTCAATGGGGGTTGAACCCATGACCTCCATAATCCTTACCAAACCTCTATTACCAATGCACTACACAAGTGGTTCTTAACCATAGTAGGCACCATTTTTATTTAAACTTACATATTGTAGTGGGTGACCGAAAAAGGGTGAAGGGCCTGAGCCCTCAACCCATAGTTATATGGTCTATATCATATAACCATGACCATCATATGTTTTGTGAGGAGTTCAAACTATATGCTATATATAATATATGGTTTATAACCATATACCAAAAAAAAAATGGATAAACCGAAAGTTGGTGGCGATCGAACCCCCAACTCTCCACACACATGCGCCAACACTTAACCAATTCCACTACAAGTGCATGTCTGTTAGAGAACTACCTAAAAATACATTTAATGTTGACCACATAATTTAGATGGGAGTTAAGAGGCCCACGACCTATATTAAGGGCGCATATTTCCTCATTTGCACAGAGACCGATGTCATATATCCCAAGTCATCACACTAACCAATGCAGTAATGAATCTTGAGGCTATACAAAAAAATGTTTTTCATTGCATAGAAAAACCTGCCATGAGGTATATTGACTGCACCTAGGCAACTTTATACTCATTTTTCATGATTTTTTACAAGGACTATGAATTTGAGGTTTATTTTATGATCATAGGTCATTTGTAAAAGTCTTAGTCCATATTTCCATTAATGAGAATCATAGTGCATCGTTTGGCATGTAAAGAGGGTGCAATTGAGCCAGTTTAGAATTTGGTCAACTTATACTCAAATTTCTCATAATTTCACAAGGAATTCAATGATGAACTCATTTTTTTTGTTTTAAGTAGTGGAAATAAAGAGAGTCCATTAAATTGGATTTTTTCAAGCCCATGTTGTAATGTAATTTGGTATTTTGAGATGATGGAGAACAATCATACTATATAAAGGGACTTCGAAGATGAAGTAATATGTCATAAATATATGTAATTCAAGTTATTTTATTTTCTGATGTGTCATCTCATCATTCTGTAAATTAATCATTAGTTTATGAGTTTTTGAATAAGAAGCACATCATCATTTTTCTGCAAATCACTCAATACAATCAGAAAATTATTCTTAATCAAGTTAGATGTTGCATGTATATATTGTAAAGAAATAAATGGTGTCTAAGGATTTTCAAATCAAATTGGTATCATATCTAGTTTTGATGTGTATTTGCAAGTTGTTGATGTGATGAGATATGAGACTCAAGTTGGTGAAGATATTGAAGACTCTTATCAAGAGGATAAAATGAGTAAAGCTCTCATGAAGTTGAGGCTACCAAAGAATATTAAATGACAGATTCAAAAGGAGAATTCTGAGTTAAAAATTGTAACAACCCTCATCGGTTATTGATTATGGATGTTTGAGAAAAACAAAATAAATAAACATTGATCATAGTTCTCCTAAGGTAGAGTTTGTACATTATTCGATTATTAATTTTTTTTATTTTTTATTTTTTTAAATGTAATTAAGTAAATAAGGAAATAACTTGATCTAATAACCACATTATACTTCAGCAAGAAAATAATTAGTTTGACACTAATCCAAAGGTTATTTATAATTAAACAATAAGTGCACCAGTAAGTTCATATCTTCCTTTGTTTAAGGTTGTCTAACTAATGCCTTTCATTTACATAAAGATGCACAAATCACAATCTCACATTCAATGATTAGTACCAACATTTCCAATGTCGATTAGGTAATTTACATGGGCGAAGAGTCCAATTTAATCAAAGTAAATTATTTTGATACGATTCATTTACTTGCGCATTGGAGTAGATTGAATTTTATTTAAGTTGCACATAAGAGTATTATTCTCATTTTGAGAATCACCCAACATATTTTATAGGCTTAATCTCAATTGGTTAAGAATGAAGTAATTATCACTACCTATTTTTGTCAATACAATTCTCAAATATAAAGTAATCATAATCAGTGCAGCTTCCTAAAATACAACTAGTTTAAGGTTATTCCGAATTTTATTTTTATTCGACAGGAACAAATAGTCAATTTATTATTTAATTAATTGGAAGGGTAGAGTATTTAATTTATGTGAAAAAATTTATACAAACGCAATTATAAAAACTAACGCGTAATAAAATATAAAAGAATTTACCCACTTAAATATGACCATATCAATTACTATAACACGAGATTAAATTATTAATAGAAGAAATCAATAGTTCTAAACGTAAATATTCTAGGATAATACTACTAAATAAATAAATTAAGACTATACTATGAATGATTCAGGCCTTGTTTCCATCGTAACATGCATAATTTGTTTTTATCTATGTGAATTTATTCGTGGTATACTATCGTTGCGACTTTTCCATTTGTAGTGCAAGAGAAAGGATAAAACAATATCTAACCGCTATCACCATTGTTTTTCTCCCACAAGGAACACATTAAATAAAATAATTATGGAAACAAAAATATTATTCAACAGATTTTCCGACTGTATTTTTTTTTCAAGTCAATCATTATTCAACAGATTTTCCGGCTGTAGTTTTTTTAAAATTCAATCCTTCCATTCTAATGCATTAGTTAAAGAAGAGTTCTACAACATTTCTCTGCACAATTATTTTTTATGTTTTCAGAAGGATAAAATCACAATTATTTGATACAAGATGTAGAACATAATCGATTAGATCAGGATCAATATTGTTTCAATACCAACGATGAAATAAAATTGTATATAACATGTATAGGAGAAAATATACTAACTAATTTCTATATATTATCGCTGCTAACAACATTTCGTCTGTATCTACAAAGAATAAGAAAGATTGTATATACAATCTCTTACATTCATAGTTCCAATGTACAATTTGAAAATATTTCGTTACACAATAATAAAACTTAAAAAAAATTAGAAATATTGTAACCAGGAGAGAACAATAATATACTTACGAAATTGTACCTTCTTTCACCTACTAATCCACAAACTTTACGGTACCTCCCAACCAACGTTAGGGGTACTCTTCTCCCCCCTTAGCCCCCCGAGCCACAAAGGCGTCACACACAGAAAACTCAGATCAACTAACTCAATATTTCCCTCGCAAGGAGAGGCTTCCACCTTTTGAACAAGCTTGCAACCCAACTCACACAAGTAAACTCACTCAATAAAATTTTAGCAACGTTTCATTCATCGAACAATAGGGTAATTTCCTCTTCCTCACCATTCTTTTTATTATAAAATTTACATTGAAACTTGTCAATCCATGCATAATTAAATATTATTCACCCCCAACACATGTCAGACTCTCCCCAAGTTTCACATGCTAAATACTTTTTAATTTAAATAATTAAGCATTCTTCCCTCACACTCCTCAATTAGTTCCTAGATTTCCTCCTAGCTGCCCAATTCTTCTTTTACTGTGTCCCCTAACTAAATTTTAGTTTGAGTTTGATTAGGACTCTTCTCTTAGTTAGGATTTAGAGGTTGATTGACTTAGGATACTAAATCTATGTTGACAACCCATTTTGTCATGAATGTAATTTATTTTAATTAAAAATCCTCTTTATTTATTTCATGCTCACATTGTGCACATGCCTAAATTCTTATTCTTATTCTCCCCTTTACTAGTGTTTATTTAGTCTAAAATTCCCTTAACCCATTTTATAATTTTATTTAGTCAAAAAATCTAGGCTTAGACTTTTGGTTATGTTTTCTGATTTATAATTTAAATAAAAAATGTATTCTCTTCTCTAAAAGATATCTAGTATTCATTTTATTTCCTAAGACATTCTATATTTTTATTGACTCAAATATTATTCATGTGACAAGGCCTTCAAGACACACCTCCATGATCCAAGGGTGCCACTCGCCATTGACTAGTTTGGAAGTTTGTCTGACGTTTGGAGTCAATACTCCATCTCTCGGCCTTCTGTGAGACTAAGGGCTTACTAAGGAATAAGGAATCTGCCTTATTGTACGCCCCTCAGAAATCCTTAGTGACTATCTCAGTATGCCCTCATAACATCTTGAACATCTCGAAATAAGGTATTCGTTAACCTTTAGTTATGGTCATGATGAGAGTGCTAGTAGGTTGTGATAGGGACACTTCCACACCTCTCCCTCATCCATATGGTATATATGTATGACCCTTTTACTCCATATGTGATTCATATTAGCAAGTGTCACTATGCCTACATCCACTGACAAAGATAACATCAGTAACTCATATACATAAATCCATAACTGAAATCATCATATGACACATGCGTAATTAAATCAAGTATCCATAACCAAAGTGTTGGTTGTGGAGCCTGATTATCTTCTTGATTTAGAGGTCTTTGTTTTAAGCCATGTTTATACCCCATGAAGACTTTACACCCTGGAAGAATGTACAACTCTCCACACAGGGGAATGAAAGGGGGTATTTCCCCCCTTGTGGGGTCCGAGGGTGAAACCCCGGAAGGAAAATTTTCCTTGTAAATGTATATTGCAATTTCATAGTAAATATGAACCGTTCATTATAAGGTTGTAGATTTGATGGTATAAATTATGTTATGATTTATTTCCCTATAAGGAAACCCTCTTTTATGAGGGAAATGTATTGCGGCTATGTTTCATTATGAATATTGTATTATGAGTATGGATACTGTGAGAGAAAGAAGAGGAAATTACAATGGGTCTGTTGTAGGTTGTATCCCTTCATTTGTTGGATAATAATAAAGTAAGGACCTGGAAATTTCTTTGGTGGACGTAGCCCACATTGGGTGAACCATGTATATCTGTGTCTCTATTGTATTTTGTATATTATGTGTTTTATTTCCACATTTTATTCTATTTTATTTCTCCATGATCTTGTTTTTCTAACAACTGGTATCATAGCGAAAGGTAACTTGCAGGAAAAGAGGGTTCCTGGTTCGAGTGGGACCAATGGAAGAAGATGAAAAGTTTATGGTCGAGAAATTTAATGGCCAAAACTATAAGTTATGGAAGATGCAGATGGAAGATTATTTATATTAGAAGGATCTATTCCTACCATTGGGTGGAATAGAAAAGAAGTCAACAACCATGAATGACGAGGAATGGGAGGTTATTGAAAGAAAGGCATTAGAAACGATATAGTTGAGCCTGGAAGTGGCGATGACTTTCAATTTTTTGAAAGAAAAGAAAATGAATGAGTTGATGGATGCATTGGATAAATTGTATGAAAAACCCTCAGCATCCAATAAGGTATTTCTAATGAAGATATTATTTAATATGAAGATGTCATAAGGTGGGCCTGTTTCCGATCATTTAAATTAATTTAATATGATTACTAATCAACTAAGTTCTGTAAAAGTGGACTTTGATGATGAGTTCAAGGATATTCTACTATTGTGCTCATTGCTAGAAAGATAGAATGGCTTGGTCATGAATATAAGTAACTTTGTCTCTGGTTCAAAAACTCTAAAATTTGATGATGTTGTTGGTGTTATCCTTAGCGAGGAAATGTGACGGAAAAGCACAGGTGGGACATCCGGTAATGCATTAAACGTGGAGAACATGGGAAGACAAAAGGATAGAGTAAAGGGATTAGGGAACCACAAGAATTATAGTAATGGAAGATCCAAATCCAGACTTGGAAAGATAGAGTGCTGGAATTGTGAAAATAAAACACATTTGAAAAAATACTGCAGAGCTCCAAAGAAAAAAAGAGATGGACAATAGGAGAAAAACCAGGAAGCAAATGTAACAGATGATGTGTTACAAGATACTTTGATAGTTTCTGTAGATAATATTTCTAAGTCTTGGGTAGTAGATTCAGGGGCTTCATTTTATACCACACCCCATAGGAAACATTTTCTAGATTATGTTCAAGGTGATTTTGGACAGGCTCATTTTCGTGATGATGCA
The DNA here is from genome assembly GCA_009831015.1 of Picea engelmannii. Classification (NCBI taxonomy): domain Eukaryota; kingdom Viridiplantae; phylum Streptophyta; class Pinopsida; order Pinales; family Pinaceae; genus Picea; species Picea engelmannii. The sequence continues at coordinate 313,151 of ML785585.1, forward strand.
CCATGCAAAATTGTTGAAATGGGAAAGGTAAAAATTGTAACACCCCTCGCTCACGACAACAAGCTACGTACTATAGGTCAATTTTTTTTGAAAATGTATTAGGAAAACTAAAACATCAATAACATGGCGCTCGAGGAATCATTCACAGAACTCATCATCTAACATAACATTCCAATTTGCACATGAAGTTTGTAGTCTACTAAAATCATTTGTTAAAAATTCATGGCGCAATAAAAATTGTTAATTCCTCGATCGTTAGTATATTGACAATGTACGAAAGGTTTTATAACCCGTCACATGACCACATATGTGAAGGTGTAAGGTGCACAACTGTACACATAAGATACATAAGGAAAACTAAATGCAACCCAAATTAATCATCGCCTAGAGTTGAGGCACGAGAGTATCATCAATTAATTCGTTGTGCAAGATCTAAGGTATTACAATCAATCACAACTTAATAAATTATCACCTGCAAGTAGTCTAAGACCTATAAAATCATTCCTTACATCATTGTTTTGTTGCACGCGAGGCATCTAGGAACTATCATTACTTATGCTAAATTTATGCACGCAAGAAATATAACTTCTAATCCATCTCATCATCAACATGGACTGTGCAAGAAAATCTAAACCGCAAATAAGAAACCACCATTTTAGGCTTGGGCACAAAGGCACCATTCATTTAACTCGGTGCATGCAATCCATCTATTACTATCACTCTGGATACTGCATTTTTTTCCGTGCACTTGCCTATATCCATTAATATTGGAACAACGACTTTAATTACTAAGACAGACATCATCACACGAGGTAACCAAGTTAGTGACCACCTAAGGTGATGCATTCTTTTTAAAAGGGTAACATACCATTCCCCAGGTGACAAGGGGGATTTCCCCAGCCACAAAGCATTGAAGGTGTATTTAAGGTGAATACAACCATAAGCCACATGGTACAAGTTTAAAAAATTAATCTTAAGGTTCATCATCAATTTTTGTTCGGATTCCAACACAATATGAATGCCATCATTTATGAATATAATAACACTGAAAGTGAATATCATAATTTATAATTAATAACAAAGAAGGTGACTGCCATCACTTCTGATTAAGGGTGAATAAAAGGTGAATGCCAAGTGGATTCCATCATTTAATTAAAAGTGTAAGCCATATCCTTAAAAATATAATTAGCAATGAAAGTGAAATTGCCCCTTTTTAAAAAGGTGAATGCCATCAATATACAACACAATTTTTGAAGTCTAAAAGAAATGAAGGTGAAAATCGATGTCAAAATTTATTAAATTCGTTGTCAACAATAATCAAAGATGAGAGGATGTCAGATCTTGTTTTTGTACCTCTATTAATAATTCCAACCCAGAGTTAAGATGGTTTCCCAAATAGAAATAAGGAACTGGTTGTATTTCAGTTAAATTAATGCACAGTTATGGCCAACTAACAACCCCAGAAAAGAGAATTAGCTGCCATTAAGGACGCAGTGGTAAATCCACCTGGCCTACTCAACGATCCATTTTTTTGTCTATTATTTAGGGTTACGGTATCCATTGAATTCATTTCCATACAATCCATATTCTTGTCTGCTATTAAATGTTACCTTATCTAGGGGAAATCGTTGTCAACCTGGGTGAACGGCTGTGTAGTTACTTTTAAAAGGGAATTTAAAACTCTTATGAAAATCACATCTTATCTAGAATTTGTTGTTTTAGAGAATATGTAATTCACTATATTTTAAAACTGAAATGAATATAAAAATCGCTATCTATGGAACATAGATAGGATCTACATAATAAATTCACTATCTAAGTAATATGTATAATAAAATCCTATCAATAATCTATAAAACAAAATCACTATGTGTATAAACTGGACAATTAAATCACATGATATAAATTGATACCGTTGCGTAATGATATAAATCGACTTGTACAGATCTGATATATGATATCGTTGTGCATTCAATATCAAACTCGCTACATCATTAATCGTTGTCAAACAAAAATCTAAAAATGCACTCACACACAATCATTTATTAGATAAAAATGCAGTCATTAGATAAAAATTCTATCACTAGTTAAAAACACAGTCACAGTCATAAAACTTAGTCACACAGTCACAATGCAATTATAAAAAGGAATACAAAATTATAAAGCGTAGTCATACACATATAAAACAAATTCACAATTATAAAAGGCTGTCACAATGCTGTAAAAAAGGTTATCATATTGCAATCATAAAAAGGAGTTCGCAATTATAAAACGTAGTCATTCAAGGCGTAAGTTCGTTGCCATCAAAAGTATAAATTCGTTGTCATTCCATCCAAAATAATGTAGGCAATGAGTCTAGGAAGAACAACGAAAGGAGTAGAATATCGCAACAAGAAAAAATTAATCACAGGAGTCAATCATTCACAAAGAAGGTGCAAGGATTAGATATCAATCAAAAAGGAAAACACAGAGATAAGTAAGGGATAGATAGCTGGGAAAAATTTATCCTTCACTCATCATCCATGAACAGAAAAGCAGGGAATTTGAATCTATAGGTGTTTAAACACTGAAGTGATGTCCATTGATTCAACTCATGGCCGACTGCTCAGACATAGACTAATGACTAAAGGGATAAGGTAAAAACAAAAATTTCTTCATGATAATCAATAAAACAAATACATAAAAGTCATAACAATCAGGTTTTGGGTTCGCCAAGGGAATCAATTCAAAATGCAGCAAGCATAAGACTTGGATGACTTTAAGTTCATTGATTATAAAATGCTGAGTAAAACATAATCTTTACATAATAGAAGTACAGTAATGGAAGCACAAGAACAATATTAAACTACCATTCAAAAATATATGCATGCATACCATATCCAAATGTGAAAGCTCTGAGTCGTTGTCCTGCACGCGCTCCATCCATCTCCTACTTGCCAACTGATGTGACCTCACCAGTACCTCCCATCCAACACTAGGGATACTCTTCTTCCCCCTGATCCCCCTGAGCTACAAAGAGGCCACACACACAATACCAGAGAACCACTAGCACCCATCTCACCTTGCAAGGTCGAGCTACCGCTCGTTACCCGAGCTGGGTATCCCAACTTCCACAAGAGAAGTTTAGCCAAGGCAAAAATTCAGTAGTGCAACGTTACACATAAAGACCAGATCCATACTCCTCCTCCTCCATCCTTTTTATAGAGTTTTTAAGTGATTTCTTTCCCAAATTCCCATTAAATTCCTTTTTCATTAATTTAATCAGAAAAAACCTCCCCTGTACACATGTCACCCATCCCCTAGTTGCACCAGAAAATTAATTTTATTAATTATTTAATTATTCCTATTTCCCTCACCCACCTAAAATCATTCCTAAAAATGCTCATTGGTCTCCCAATATTCCCTTACAAATATTAAATGACTTACACCTTCTTAGTTCCTATTTGAGTTCAAGAATAGCAAGTTCCCAAGGCAAGATTCCTTACTAAGTTAGACATTCATCTTTTTCTTTATGTTTCCCCTTTTCTTTAGGTTTCCCCCTTTTTATTTAAGTTTCCTAATTCTTCAAGTTTCCCCCTTTTTCTTCTTTAATTAAAATTAAAATTAGTGAGTGTAGATGAAACAACACTTTACCCTCTTTTCTTTTTATCTAAAATTAAATTAGCAAAAAGGATAAAAAAAATCATTTCCCCTTTCTGTTTAAAATTTTAATCCTCCATTATAATCTTGAATTTAATAAATAAATTTGAATTTCTTACCCCCTTTCTTGTTACATGTTCATTTATTATTTTTTTTTTGACCACATGTTCTAATTAGCCCTAGGTTGTAATTTCACTAGGTTAGGAGACATTTTTATTAGGGAATTTTTTTTTAATATTACTTGTCGCATCATTCATTTTAAGGTCGTTTAGGTTTATTCACTTACTAGTTAAAATCACGATGTTCCCTTCAATATGCAATAGGTTCTCCAAGGGTGCCACTTGCCTCTTTCCTTTTTCCTTGTGCGACGTGCCCTTCAAGACACAGTACATGCTCCAAGGGTGCCACTCACCTTTTTTCATTTTCCGTGCACGACGTGCTCTTCAGAATGCACTATGTGCTCCAAGGGTGCCACTCACCTCTTTCCATTTTCCTTGCATGACGTGCCCTTTAGGATGCACTACATGCTCCAAGGGTGCCACTCACCTCTTTCCATTTTCCTTGTGTGACGTTCCCTTTAAGACACACTACATGATCGAAGAGTGCCACTTGCCTCTTGACTAACTTGGTAAACATAAAAAAAACCTGGAGTTAATACTGCCCCAGGTGATCTTGTAGGAGACTAAGAGCCTATAAGGAATAAGGTCCCTACCTTATTGCGCACCCCTTAGAATCATCATGAGTGACTGTCACAGTCTTCCCTCATGACATCGTGGGTGTTCTCGAACTAGGTAATAATTAACCTACAGTTCTAGCCATGGCGGGAGTGCTAGTAGGCTATAGCATTGTTGTTGTCTACACCTCTCCCTCAAGTCTCTGGTTGTCCTGCGTGACCCCTCTACTCCACATGTGAGTTTGGTCAACAAGCTATAATTAGCCTGCATCCATTAACGAATCATGTCAGCAATAATAATAAATAATCATAACATATAATAATAAGTACACATGTCACATAAACAATATACAACCCAACAGTCCACTCCCTGACTCAATCCAGATTCCAAGGGGTGTCATCGATGCTTCTGCATCATCAATGTCCAAAATCCTGCACACTCAGGAGAACCCATTCAATAACACATGTCTATGTGAATACAACAAATTAACATATCATCAATCCATAATGCCTAATAATCATAATCGAACGACCAATTGTATAATAGTCTGGATCACTTGCAAGAAAGTGTCCTTAAAGAATAAGTTCGCTCAGTGCACGCAAGAGCGAGATGTTACATACACCCCCTCTTGTTTTAAACTTTGTCCCAAAGTTTCACAATATATAAGTTCTGAAATAAAGTGTATCACAGTGTTATAAGTCTATCTATCAACAAAATGGAAACTGTTGGCGCATATCATATGTGTCCTCCGAGGTCGTCGAGCATGGACTATAGTTTTCCCACTGGACCTTGACCTGATCTATTGTTTGATGTCATAGTTGTCGAATGTGATGGTCCAGAATACGGATCGGCTCTGCTATGAGAATATCCTCATCTGATACCTACAAGGAACTCGTGTCAATAACACGTGTAGGGTCACTAATATAATGTCTCAAATAGATACATGAAAAACATCGTGCATATGCCTCAAAGAATCAGGCAAGGCTAGTCAATAGGCCATGGGCCTCTCTTTTTCAAAATCTTGTAGGATCCCGTGAACCTAGGATATAGTTTAGCACCCTTTTCAAACTTGATTGAACTCTTACGTGGTTTCACCCGCAAGAATTGTAATGTTCCTGACTTGGCTAGTCTAGGAAACGTTGATAATGTGTGTGTAGGATCAATCGCTTACAACATATAAATGGTCATACAAATAATAAATGCGACAAAGGACTGCAAAGTTTATATTATGATATCTTTGCAGATTACAAAGGCCGAATGCGGCTGAAAAAAATGACAACACTCGGCTAGATCAAAAGACAAAACGATCTTAGACGGAATACAAATAAACAACTAAAGATAATACTCGGAATATGTGAGCACTGCGTAACTCCTGTTGAAGAATGATGGAATACCTGTGTGATCTTCCCGGTGACTAGGGTGTGTCTCTCAACACTGAAATCAACCAACTGGTGTCCTCCTCCTGGAATCCACTAAACTATCTCTCCTGAGATGCGCCTCTCTCCTCAATGACAAGTCATAATCTGCATAATAATGAATTAGTTCATTCACCCTTCCTTTATAGATTTCCAAAAACCTAAATCATGTTGAAACCCTATTTCGTTGTTGACTTCCAAAACCCTAAATCACTTCTGAAACCCTAATTCACTATTGAATTCTATTTTTATCTCATAATGAATTAAAAGCGCTTTTAACCCTTTTTAGCTCAATGTCACTTTCTGAATATAACACCTATTACTAGAGTGACCTCTAGTAACCCTGTTTACCCCTATTTGGCCCTGGATATAGTCTAATGGGGTGGTTTAGACCATTAAGCCTCCTCTTGAGAGATCCAATTTGGAAAGGTACATTACAGTCCTCCCTTCCTAAAATTTCTTGTCCTTAAGCAATATCAGTCCAGGGTGTTGCAACACCTGCTCGCTCTCCCAAGTAGAATCCTCTATTGGAAGCCCTCTCCATTTGATCAAACACTCTCTAATGACCCTGCTCCTCAATTTCCACTCCCGGAACTCCAAAACCTCCTCCAGAACTGACTCCAATTGTCCCTCCTCATCCAATGAGGGAAGCTCCTCTGATGTGATAACGAATTGTCCCACTGCCTTTCTGAGGCAAGACACGTGGAACACGTTATGAATCTTGCTCCCCTTTGGAAGCTCTAGCTCATAAGAAACCTCTCCTACTTGGCGCATGATACTGTAAGGACCATAAAATCTCGGCTTGAGCTTATCGAACCCACTCTTCTTCATAGATGAATGTCTGTAGGGTTGGAGTCTCAAGAAAAAAAAATCTCCAACCTCAAAGATGCACTCTATCATGTGCCTATCCGCACTTATCTTCTGTCAGTTTTGTGTCGTCTGCAGGTTCTCTTTCAACAACCTGAGAATCTCCTGACTCTCTATGATCCAATCCTTGGACTTGGGAGCTCTTATCTCCCCGAAGACCAAGTCTACCAAAGTGGGAGAATCATATCCGTACAATGCAAAGAAGGGTGTCATACCAATGGACATGTGGAAGGTGGTGTTGTAGCAATGTTCTCCTAAATGTAACCACTTTACCCACATTCTCTATTGTCCTCCTACATAGTTCCTCAAATACCCTTCAACCCACTTGTTGACAATATTTGTCTGTCCATCTATCTGAGGGTGATAGTTGGTGCTAGGTGTCAACTCTATCCCCACCAACCGAAACAACTCTCTCCAAAATGTCCTTATGAACCATCTGTCCCTGTCACTGACGATGTTCTTCGACAACCCATGAAGTCTAAAGACCTCCCTGAAGAAAGATCATCTACCTAAATTGCATTGTACTTTGTCGGTATGGCATAGAAGTGAGAAAACGTGGTCAATCTATAGACCAATACATAGATACAGTCCTCACCCTGGACCTTGGGTAGAACTGTGATGAAGTCCATAGATATACTCTCCCATTTCTGCTCTGGAATGGGGAGTGGATGAAGTATCCCTGCTAGAAGAGCATGCTCTGACTTGTTCTGCTGGCAAGTCACACACTCACTGATTTGTCTCATAATGTCCTGCTTGAGGGCCTTCCATGAGAGCCTCTCTCTGATCTATCTATAGGTTTTGAAAAACCCCTAATGGCCTGCTAGAGGTGAATCATGAACTGCGGTGAGGATCTTCTTCTTGAGCCCTAAATCTGGCACCAAGTAGACTCTATCCTTGTAAAATATGACATTGTCAATGACCCTATACTGGTCATCTTGTATCTTCCCATCCATCACCTCACAAGCAAACTTGTTCTTGGAATATTCCATTAACAAGTGGGATTTCCAATCTGTTGAAATCTCCATCAAAGAACATGTCGCAGGTCTCCTCGATAGTGCATTGGACACAATGTTCTTCTTCCCCTTGACATACTCTATGTCAAAGTCGAATACCTGTACCTTCGTCACCCATTTTTGTTGGCACTCACTAAGGTCCTTCTTCTCAAGGAAATACTTCAAACTGTTGTGACTAGTCTTGACCACGAATTTGCTGCCCACCAAATATTTGTTAAATTTTTCAAAATCCCACCCAGTTTCAGTCTCACTGAATTTTCTACCAAAATTAAATGCCAAACTCAGTTTTAGCACTATTTCAGCATATGCTACAGCGGTGTTTCAACATCTGCTCACAGTGGTGTTTCAGCATCAGCATATGCTACAGCCTGGTGTTTCAGCATCTGCTCACAGCGGTGTTTCAGCATCAGCATATGCTACAGCCTGGTGTTT
>ML785585.1:354732-399667 GCA_009831015.1 Picea engelmannii
GTGGATGCAAGTGATCATTGGGGATGATGTCGATCCATTGGAGAGAGAGGGATTGGGCTTGAATGAGGGAGGTCGTGAGGGATGAGGAGCCAATGGTTCATGGTGCTTTGGTGGCCTGTGGGATGCTGAAGTTTTTTGAGTGCCCACTATTGAGGGCACAGGAGTATCTGCTGCAATTCCTGATTTCGATGTGGAGTCCGGAGTTGCAGTGTTTTATTGTGCATGGGGAGAACTTGGCATTCTCTACTGAGGAGGATGTCTATTTTCTAACTGGGCTCCCTTTTCAAGGAACCCTACTGCTGACCGAGCCGGTGGTAGTTGGAGAGGGGAAGTTGGCTACCCTTGCTTGGGCATATTGTTTGGGGGAGGATTTTATGTCTAGGTCAGTGATGAGGATTGGGTCAATGGATGCCCTGGTACTTTGTTGCATGGAAGCGATGGTTGTGAGAGTGTATGGGTTTCTCATGACTCAGTGTATCAGTGGTGGCCAGTTGAGGATCATCCAGCGAGCACTAGGGGGTGAGCATTTCACCTGGGGCTTGATGTTGCATGCCAAAATGGTGGGACATCTCACCAGGTGTCGAGCGACTGACTCAGGGAATTTTTCCTTTGGATCGATCCTGGTGGCTTGGTTTCTAGAGAGGGTGTCGATGTTGTGCCCGAGAGTGTTTTTAGACCCACCAGGAGCACGAGAGCCATGACTGCGGTGATGGTCGATGATTTTGGTTCGTCATGGGGGTGGGGAGGGTGGCCACTACTTCAAGGTTGAGGTTGTACAGGTGTGGCATCAGATGCCATAGATCATATTGCAGTTTCCATACAGTGGGATAGATTTTCGTGATTATCCTAAGATGATATTACCTCTAGGAGAGGTATTCGATCGCCGAGGTATGATGTGTTGTTTACTGGCTTTGTTGATTTGTTTTTTAGATAGTATAGCATATGGTTGATATTTGTATGGATGCTAATGCTATCATGTGTTTGTTTGTGTAGATGTGGGACCGTGTGGATGAGAGGTCAAGCTGATCCGAGCGCCAACCCACCAGGGGCCTGTCAGATCACCATGGGGAGAGTTGTGAGCAGGGGAGAGGCGACGTCGAGAGGATGTTGGGATGAGTCCTGGTGATGATGACAGAGCGGCCCAAAGGCACCGTTATGATGACCCTGGGGCAGGGCCATCACATGCTACTCTGGCCGAGGTCGAGGGAGAGTTTGATGATTTTTTCCGCCAACTAGAGTGAGTTCTACAGGGAGTGCCCGAGAGGATGTGGGTGTGGATCCAGGATGAGAATATCCTGGAGCAGTGTATTGGGCTGTCGACGGAGTCACAGACCTTGATTTGCAGAGCAGTTGTAGATGGAGTTGCAATGACTGGACAATTGCCTCCGAGACCTGGGGGACCTGGAGCTGGTGGGATACCTCCGCCAGAGGGAGGACCTAGTATTGGAGCACTAGAGGTGCCCTGAGGGATGCTAGATATGAAGTTGTGTATCTAATATAGGTTGGTGAGCCCATTTTGTATAGTTGTGACATCCAGTTTTGTATTGGTAGGGATGAGGTGATTCACCTGCCTACGGGTGATGTACTATTTTGGTAAACACTTTATGACATGTGGACTGATATATATATATATATATATATATATATGGATATACATTTTTGGATCTTTTTGTACATGTGTGATGTGTTTGTTGTTGATGATTCTGGTTTTTTATGTAGTGGATGATGTCTAAGCTATATGTTGTGACAGACCTATGATGGTTTATGTGTATGTGAATATGTATTGATGTGATATATGCCAATCTAGTATAATGTTAGCCATGTTATCTACTATTTGATAGAATTTTCTTGGGATATGTGTAAATGTAATGGAATCAAAATGTCGAGATAAAAGTCTAACCTACAGGTATTTGCGAAAGAGGCAAGGATCATAGATGCGATATACATTGTTGAGTTGGAGGACAACAAGTTGGGAATCTAATAAGACGCGAAGGTGACGAATATGGCGATGATTGGCCTCAATGAGGAGACCAATGATGGTGGTGTACTCTGCTTGATTTCTGTTGGCTGATCCTAAACATATGCCATTGGTGTGGAGCAATTCATGTGAAGGTGAATAGAGGGCCCAAGCAGCCAAGGAGAGATTTTGTGTCCAACAGCTAGCTCTGTCGGCGTAACTGATGTGGTAGGTCGATGGAGGTGGCATCTGTCAATAACATGAGTGATAGAGTAGACAAGAGGTATGGATAAAAGAAGACCAAAAACTCTACAAAAGACATACAAAAATGAAAGAGCCTAGTGTAGTAGAGCTATGCTCAGGGGTAAAATTTCTTTAAGTACAACTCGTTGACAAGTTCCTTGAGAGGATGGCCTTCGGGAGAGGCCAGGATGTATGTGCCTTTAGTGAGGAAATGTTGGATAATGTACGATCCATGCCATAGGGACTCGAATTTTCCATGGCCAAGGGTATCATGAGCGATATTGTAAGCGAGGACAAGGTCTCCTTCGTTAAATGAGCGAATGTTGACATGGCGATCAAAGGTGGCCTTTGATCATTTTTTGGATGTTTCATTGTTCTGTAATGAAGATCAACGATCTTCATCTAGGGATTCTAAGTTCAGCAAACGCTGCTCTATTGGGGCTGTGTTGGGTAATAGCTCAATAGTGGTGCGTAAGGTGGGAATTTCTCACTTGATGGGAAGAGTGGCCTCAACCCCGTGGACTAAATTAAAAGGTGTGAAACCAGTGGAAGTTTTGACTGCTGTGCGATAAGCCCAGAGCGCGGAAAATAACGTATGATGCCAATTAGTTTTATGTTTGTTAACCATGTGTTGCAACATGCTTTTTAAGACCTTGTTAACTAATTCGACCTATCCTTTGGAATGAGGGTAGTATGGTGAGGCAAAATCGTGAGAGAAGCCTAACTGGGATGAGAGTTTCATGAAAATCTCATTCTTGAAATGTTTCCTGTGATCGGAGACTAGTTGGAGTGGTACGCCAAAGCAGGATATGACGTGGTTAAAGAAAAAATACGTTATTGTGTCAGCAGTGTTGTTGAAGGTAGGCATGGCTTTAGCCCACTTGCTAAAGTAATCAGTTGCAATGACTATGTATTTTTGTTTGTTGTTGGATGTAGGGTTGCAAGTCATAAAGTCGATGCCCCATTTACAAAAGGGACCAGCGGTGATGATTGGGTGTAGAAGAGCAGGTGGTGCATGTTCTTTGTTAGTGTAAAGATAACATTTATCACATCATTTCACGTCATGGATGCAGTAATGAAATAATGTAGGCCAAAAGTAACCTGCACAGATGATTTTCTGAGCGGTGGACAGTCTTGAGAGATGGCCTCCGGAAGCACCATTGTGGAAATCGTTCAAGACTATGTCCGCCTCGTCAATAGTTAAGAATCGATGGAGTATGGTGTCGACTCCTCGCCTATATAAGATGTCCCCAATGAGGAGGTAGCAAGATTCATGGTGATGAATACGTTGATTATCATCTCTGGAGAGGTGGCTTTCCAAATTTTTGTGTTCGGAGATAGACAAGAAGATCGTCATACCAAGGGTCATCTAAGGGGACAAAAAAAAGATGTTCATCAAGGAGGTTGGCATTGACCGGTGGACTGGTAGTGTCGGAAGGAAAAGTCGTGATAAGTTCGGCGAGGATGAGAGATTTCTTTCTCTTGGGTGTTGAAAATTTGAGATTGTATTCCTAAAGGATGACGATCCATTGGGTGAATTTATCGTTAATTTGTTGATGACTAAGAAAGTATTGCATGGGGTTGGAATCTATGATAACTTTGGTAGTTCGAAGTAGGATCTAATGGTGTAGTTTCTAGACTGCGAGGGCTATCTTTTCTTCATGATTGTACTTAAAGGGTGTTCCTAAAAGGTTTTTACTAATGTAGTAAATCACATGCTCATGGGTGTCATCCCCTATTTGGACGAGCACTCCTGCTACTGAAACAACTGAAGCTGATATATAGAGGAGATAATCGTGGTTATAGTCAGGTGGACTAATCAACGGGGCATTGGAGAGAGCCTCTTTGAGATCGTCAAAAGTGGTTTGGGCATGTTATCCCATTGAAATGGGATGTCGTGACAAAGTAAGCGAAGGAAGCCATGTGCACGAGTAGAATAATCTGGGACAAAGTGTCGTAAAAAGTTGGCTTTGCCTTGAAGGCTTTGTAGTTGGCGTAAATTCTGTGGGGGTGGAATTTCTGTGATGGCTTGGACTTTGAGGGGGTCTACAGTAATGCCACATTGGGAAACTATGAACCCAAGAAGGCGCCCAATAGTGACACAGAATACGCACTTGAGGGGGTTTAAGTGGATATTGTACTGACGACACCTGTGGAAGATGATTTGTAGATCATCGTGATGCTGAGTGCATTTCTTAGATCGAGCAGTGAGGTCATCTAAGTATGCGAGGATGATATGAGACAGATCGTGAAAAACATATGTCATGGCCCGTTGGAATGTGGTGCCAGTATTCTTGAGGCCGAATGGCATGACACGATACACAAAGGTGCCCCAAGGGGTTGTGAATGCAGTTTTGTATTGATCGGCAGGGTGAATTTGGATTTGGTTGTAACTAGAGAAACCGTCCATGAAGGACAAAGCCTCGTGACCTACATAATCATCGATTATTTGGTCAATGAAGGGTGTTGGAAAGTTTTCTTTGGGACAAGCATGATTGAGGTTGCAGAAGTCCGTACAGACATGGATAGTGCCCTATTTTTTGTTAATAGGGATAGGGTTGGAGACCCATGATGTATAGGCTATGGGGTAAATGAACCCTGCAACGCGTAGTTTGTCAATCTCAGCTTTGATGGCCGCTGCTTTGGATGGGTGTAATGGTTTTTGTTTTTGGTGGACAGGTGTGATATCAGGCCAGGTGTCTATGCGATGTTCGACAATAGAGGGATCAAGGCCAGGCATCTCTGTGTATGACTAGGAGAAAATGTCCTGGTATTCCTGGAAGAGGGATTTGTGGGAGGTGAGTTCTTCTGGAGAACATGCAGAGCCAATGGTGATTTCCTCGAGAATTCCATATTTGATGGAAATATCTATTTTGATGGTTCAGGATATATTGGCCATATTGCCTTCCTCGAAAGCGTCTGGGGCAGGGATAGGGTTATTGAACCAATCTATATGCCCTGATGGGAGAAAATATTTGGTTTCGACTACGTATATGGAGTGTTGGTTAGGAGGTGTGAAGGCTTCCTATGAAAGAAAGAGTGCTCTGTGGTGGAGTGCATCCCATGGGTAATCGGGGGTAGTTAACTCCTCAAGGATATCTTCATCACAATGAAACTGGCATGAATATACAAGATTGAGAGGAGTGATCCCGGTGACTGTCACTATGGAATTATCTCCTTCTGATAAAGACATAGAGGGATTGATGGGGGGGATTGTGATGGTTCACTTGACATAAACTAAATATTCAGATATTGTGGGTTAAAAATGGTATTTGGGCATAGAATGTTTGCGGGGAACTGAATTGGATAATTAGGGGGATTTGGGGGTAACTCCTCATATAAATCATCTAGGAACCAAGGGGGAGAAGGGAGTGCCTCAGGTTCTGGTGGGAAGATATGACCCATATCAATTGATGGGGTAAGGGTATTTATTAGGTCTGTTGGAGGAGGGGGGGGTATGATTTTGAATAGGATCCAGTTGACGACACCTGTATTCAATGATCATAGGACATTGATATGTGAAATGGTCAAGTGATTCACATAGAGAGCACAGACATCTCATGCATTCATTGACTGAGGTTGTGACATAATGGATGTCAGTGATAGGAGTTGAGGTGGGTGTTAGCTGAAAGCTCTGTCATACAGCTGTTAGTGTTTGTCGGAATTGAGGTAATGTTGGACAGTGGTGTGTGTAATGGCCATATTTTAAATAGACAACGCATGCGAATTTGGTTCATAGTTCTTTGTTACTTGTGTTCTATGAGATAGCGACAATACTGGAGGAAGCGATGAGCGGTGGTGGTGTTTGAGGGAGTTGGATGAGATTACGTAACTCGGGAAGAGATGGGCATTTTTTGGTGGGGTGTCCATCTTTCCCGCATAGTGCACAAGGAGGTTGGATGTGTGGGGGAAGTGGAGCTGTGGGCTCCTTCTTCTTTCACCATCCCCTATCTGTAGTAGGGGGGTTAGTGAGTGGGTGTGTAGGGTGTATGGTGGGAGTGAGTATGGGGATATACATCGGGATTCCTTCTATTTGGGGAGGGAGGGATGGTTGAGGAACCATATCAGGTGGATGTAAATACCAAACTAGGATTTCCAACACCATATTAGGAAAGGTAAGCGTTGCAACAACCTGGAAAGCTTGTACACCTGGTGGGGGGTAAAAGAAATGGATTTGGGTAAGGGCTTGGGGGAATGTTTCCCAAACTGGTATCTGGCCCTGGGGAAGATCAGGAATGGGTTGAGATGAATTAGTTCTAGGGGATTCCTGAGGGAGAAGTTCTGCGACTAGTGGGATGTCAGAGATGAAAGAGGCCTCAGTGTGAGGGGGGTTAGTTTCAGTTGTTGTTCCGTTGGAGGATACGACACATACTTGTGCGGAGGTATGGAGGAGCGGTGGTGCTCCGTGCTAGGTCCCTAGCAAGGATGGGTCCCTGAAGATTTTTGGGCCCATCTCAATGAGTGGATAGCCATCGGGATTAGTGTGGATAAAAGGGAGTATGTTATCGATGTTGGATGAAGGGTTAGGCTCATAATGTGATACTTGATCGATGGTAATGATATTTCCATTATGGGGAAACATCATGGTTTGGAATACAAAAGAGGCGATGGCCTTCATAGCATACATGCAGCTACAACCAAACAAGATATTGTAGTCAAGCAGGGCGTCGATAACCTCAATGTCAATCAAAATGGTTTTTCCCCCGAGCTCGATGGGGACATTTTGGAAGAGTCCTTCGGGGGATAAGGGTTTGCCATCATAGGATCTTAAGGTAATGGCAGATGGTATGAGTTTGGGGGAACCAAGTTTCTACCATATGCATTTGGACATGATACAGGTGGATGCGCCTTCATCAATGATGCATTGGTGAACTTTAATGTTCCAAATTTTCACAGGGATTTGAAAAGCAATAAGAGTAGGGAGGAAATGTTCCCCACTGTCAAGGTCAAATGTGATGAGTCGGGTATCAACCAGGTCGATATCTCCCAGGGCGGAAATTAAGGACTTCCGCTAGGTGGGACAAGTTTTAAGGACCTCTAAGACTGACATGGAAGCTGGGGATTGTGCCAAGTCATCAATCAAACTGTAATTATGAGTTGTCCTAGCTTGAGGATTGTGGACATTCCTGTGTAATGGGATTCGAGGAATACGAAGGGAGGTTTCAGTATTAGGGTGAGGAATTATGAGAGGGGGTCTTGTTGTGACTGGAATTTCTTTCGAGGTAGTGGGAGCAGATTCAGGGGGTGTTCTATAATGACGTCTACGTGTTTGCAGAAGGACGTCTTCCTCACTGGTAAGGAGGATAGTCCGATCGGCAGAGGTGCCCGTATTGGGATATTGTCCCAACTATGGTGGGGTAGGCTGCATGTCAAGTTGGGTATTTATGACCCCTTGGTGTGGGATGGGGTTTTGTAGTACAACTGAGGGGGGTTGTTGTACATATGGTTGTGGGGCTTGCTGAGGTGCAGGCAGTGCTAAGGGATGTGGTCCATTCACAAAATCTTTCATCTGTTTAAAGTCAGGGATTTGGGGGAAATGGTGAGTATAGTGACCAAACTCACCGCAAAAAGCACAAGGGAAGGTGGTCCTAACATTGTTGTTGTTACTTCCTTAACATTTTTTGTTGTTTACCCCTTGGGGGTTTTGATTCCCCTGGTTTTGGTTTCCCCCGACAGACTGGTTCTGCTGGGGTTGGTTTTGGTTTCCTCCTGGTCCCAGATTATTATTGTTCCGATTTTTTCCTTTCTTTCTAGTATTGTTTGATTGATGGGGTGGATTTTCTGTGTTCAGATGTTCAAAATTTTGATATTGTTGAATGGGAGAGGGTTGAAAAAAATTAACCCCAACATGTGGTGGTCCTTGTGGTGGAGCCATAGGTTGTTGGGGGCTAGAAAATGGAAAGTATAGATTATGTTGAGGTGATTCTCCATAAGGTACATAGGAGGGCGTGGTGCTTTCACTAGTGCTTAGAGTATAGGCCGAGGTAGAGGGAGTATCGACACTTGGTTGGATAGGTGGGTGGTTTAGGGGTTCCGGTGGGGGTCCACTTATGGGTGGAGTCAGGGAAATAGGGTATGGTTGTTGATAAGGTGCAGTAGGATAATAAGGGATTCCTCCATATGCCGGTGGGTATTGAGGTGAACCATACATGGGTGGTTATTGAGGTGGTGGGTTGTGGTGTGTATTGTTACCGATCAATATGTCTGCTGAGTGAGACATCCCAGGTTTGTCTTGGCCAAATGGCATGGGTTTTGGGGTGTCCGGGAGTACCGTGTATAGGTATCCAGAATGGGCGTACATGATTTCAAACTGTTGGGTCTTGCTAATGGCTTCTTCTTCAGTCTGGGGGAAGGTGGCAGCCACATCTTTGGCAAGGAGGGAAACAAGTGATTTGAGGAACCAATTGAGACACTGTTGGGGGGTAGTGGAGGCTACGTCACCGACACCATTCATGGATGTGGTCAACAATATGTGTAGAGGCTATTTTTTTGAAATCTGAGAGTAGTTCAAGGCCATTGTCATGATGAATGGGTAATTGAAAGAAGGTAAAAAATGATTTGGCCAAGGATTTAAAAGTAGCGTGGGACCCAGATTTTTCTTCGACATACCATTTGGCGGATGGGCCAGTGAGTGTATGTTGAAATAACCTTAATTGGATGGAATTGTCCATGATGATGTTCGAATAACACCATAGGTAAAATGTCATGATATGGTTGGTAGGATCATCTCCTTCTTTTCCATCAAACTTGGGGATGTCTAAAGGGAGTTTGGTAGGCATTGTAGGCCATGTGGGGTTGTGAAATATGGGATCATTGGTGAGTTTAGTTAGATCCGGTATGTTGAGGGAAGCTAAATATGGCATATGGGGTGGTGGCGTAGGATTAGTTCCGGCCATAGTGTGAGTGTTCTGAGTACCTGACCCTTGGAGGGGACTAGGTGGGTTTGTACTTCCCCCTTGAGAGGAAGTTGCCCCCCCACTTCCGTGTAAAGGAGAGAGAGTGGAAGGTGGACCTTGGGAATTGGACCCAAGTAAGGTGGAACCAAGCAGAGCTTATTCCAAGACAGTGGCACTCACAGGGGTGTGAGAAGGTGGATCCGATGAGTTGGAAAGACTAGAAATTCCCTCTAGAGTAGGAGGGAGATTTAGCAAGCATATGGAATGATGGGGGTTCTATGGATCCCCTATGATGTTCAACTAGATGAGTGAATGTGTGCAAATGGTGGTGAGAGTAATAAAGAAACAAGACCTTTTGCTACAATTTTTGAACCTTACACAATATATATCCAAATCAAATATAATCAGAAGGGTATCATACATAAGGTGTTTTGATAAAGAAGCATGTATGTGGATAAGTGGATTTTTCCCGCGTGGGGGAACAAAGAAAACAAATGCTCGTGTCCTAAAAGACGTAACATCCTTCCTCTCAAAATAGCACTGGACCTTCCAATAACACTCGATAGTGGGGTCTAAAGCCACCGAAAGAGAAACTAGTGAAGGATGAAGCAATTAGTTATAATGGGGGGTAGAGGGGGCATATCCCAAAAGAGTTGGCGATATTTCCCAATAGCCACACAAAATCTGATCAAGGTGCAATTGCAGCCCACAATTGCCACCTGGGTAGATGTTCTAAAATTTGGTCACTAGGTACCTCGGTCAAAGTGAGACATTTAGATTTTTAGCCTAAGAAATGGATCATGGGATGGATCTCGTCCAAGAGGTGGGTGCCTCAAGGGGGGATGCACAGAACAACCGGACCTCGACCTTCCACCCTTCATGGGTATCTCCCTGCCTTATGGTGTTAGGAACACTTGACTTGGAGGATTTAAAGTTCCCTATTTGACAACTTCTATTGTTTTGAAAATGTGAGAACTAGATAACGGGGAGTTATTTGGATGCCTATCCCCAAAATCCTACCTAGACTAAAAGATTTATTTTGGCACCTCCTGTGGAGGAAAACTTAGTGAGTTTTTAGAAAAAATTTAGATGTGGTTGTTTGAGAGATTGGGGGTGTGAGCCAATCTCGTGGAAATTAAGTGTGAGTGGATAGTTTCGTCAAGAAAAGGGTGGGATGTTTCGGAATCCCTTTGGAGGAAACTTAATTCAAACTCCACGTTTCGAGATGAAGATTATGTGAGTGAGAAGTGAATTTTGTATGTGAATGAGTGAAAGTGTGCCAATTTTTTAATGAATTAGGTGTCCCCTTGCTGCATGTGGACTTCCCTTGGTCCTTACAAGTGTTTGATTACCTATTTAACTAAATGTTATTGGTACAACCTTGTGGAATTCAAAAGTCCCTAGGAAGCTAGCATGTGGACATGTGGGTGCTTTAATATTCCTTTAACTCCATAATGTGATTTAATCTAAGAAAGCTTTGAAACTATCCTAGATTGTGATCATGTGGGCATGTATGGGCCCGTTACAAAACCTTTAAACTTCCCTAGTGATTTAATCTAAGAAAGTAAATTGCAACACTATCCTATCTTTGTAGCATGTGGGCATGTATGGGCCCGTTACAATCTTGAGATGTGTTTGAAAAATAAACTAAGAGGAGTCCCATGGGGGATGTTGTCCTCTCCTAAAGATTTTATCTTTTTAAGGGAGATGAAATTGTCTTTCAACATCTTTCTGATTCTCAAGATCGCTTTGGAGCATGAGAGAAGAGCATACTCAACATTTGATATCCAATTTCTAGTCCCAATGCAAGTTTTATATGTGATGTAGAATGATTCCAATTTTTAGTCAAAGCAAGCCATCCATGTGGTGAAATAAAGAGGAAAAATAATGATTTTTAACCCCTAAGTGCCTATGTGTTTTGACTAATCCATTTATATGAGAAGGAATGTAAGTGTGATGCAGATTACAACATGTAGGGAATCATCTTTAAGAAGGTTATGGGCCTTCAAAAGATCATAAAAAGCTTACAATGTGTGCTTTTTTCACAGGTGTGCAAGTTTTAGACTAGACAAAGGCGCTCTGAGCACTAATGAGTGAACTGAAAAATATTTTTGAGCCTAGGTGCACAGAAGGCGCGGAGTAATGTAGTGTTTTTGGCACACGTGTGCACGATGCATGACTATGGAACAATAAACCCGCGCACAACTGTCACACGGCTGTGAAGAAAATCTTGGATGGAATTCTCTCAACTTAGCTTTGAATTTGATGTTTTGCAGGTTGGCTTGGGTCAGTTATGGTACCTGTAGGTTAATTAAGTAAAAAGAAGAGCTAAAATAACCCAAATGGGGTAGGAAATTGATACCTTTCCCCAATGGCGTCACCAATCTGTTGTGCCTCTTTTGTCACCTAGATGAGAAAAACAGAGGTGCTTACAAGCTTAGTTGGGTTAGCTAAGAAAAACCGCAGTAAATGAAAGGTTTAGAAGAATAAAACATAAAAGACTAAACTAAGAATTAAACTAGGAATGATAAAACAACTAAACTAGAGTGCATAAGGACATAAGAACAAGAAACAAACAAGACTCATGTCACCAATGGAAAGGATTGTATTAGTGAAAATAAAACACCAAAGAGAAAGGGGGACTTTGGGTCCCTTCTTCCTCCAAGGGAGGGCTCTTGGACCCCCAAGATTGAGATCTTCTTACAACTTGGAAACTTGAAAGAAATGGTGAAAGAATCCCAAGCTAACCCACTCAAAAGGTGATGTGGATTGCCCAAATGGAATGGTGCTAGTATGCTCTTAATAAGAAAAGAGGTTTCCCCAAGAGAATAGCAGTAGCATAACCTTGCAAATGAATTCCTTGAAAATGTAGTGCACCCATGACCTTGTTTTATAGAACCACTTTGAGGTATTGTGCAACCAACTTTTAGTGTGAAAAGGGGTTGTTTAGGGCACCTTTAGGTCTTTGAACAGCCACCCAACCGGATCCAGCTAAGATTTGGATGTCAAATCGACTTGGAAGTTGAACCAGAAGTGGGTGGGAGGCCAACCAACATCATAAATGTGCCATTCTCAGGTGTGCGCGGCTTTTAGCATCCACAGTCATGCATCATGCGCATGTGCGCTTTTCCTACATTTATTGATGGCGCATGTGCACGCGCGCCCTGTGTAGTCATAACACATCTTGATTTTATAACTGATTATATAGTTTTGGACCTTTTGGAAATGTTTTTTGGTAATTTTGGTCCATGGGTGAACTCATAGCTGTTTGAAGATGTTGGATTCCTGTGACCATTTGCAGATGAAATTTCAGTGATAACAACAGGATTCAATCATTCAAAAATAAGATGCAAGGATTAGAGATCAATCAAAAATG
Source organism: Picea engelmannii (assembly GCA_009831015.1). NCBI lineage: Eukaryota > Viridiplantae > Streptophyta > Pinopsida > Pinales > Pinaceae > Picea > Picea engelmannii. The sequence continues at coordinate 367,205 of ML785585.1, forward strand.
AAAACACAGAGATAACTAAGGGATAGATAGCTAGGAAAAAATTATCCTTCACTCATCATTCATGCACAGAAAAACAGGGAATTTGAATCTATAGATCTTTAAACACCGAAGTGATGATCGTCGATTCGGCTCTTGGCCAACTGCTTAGGCACAGACTAATAACTAAAGGGATAAGGTAAAAACACAAATTTCTTCATGATAATCAATAAAACAAATACAAAAAAGTCATAGCAATCAGGGTTTGGGTTCGCCAAGGGAATCAATTCAAAATGCGGTGAGTGTAAGGTTGGGATGAATTTAAGTTCATCATTATAAAACACTAAGTAAAACATAATATTTACACAATAGAAGTACAGTAATGAAAGCATAGGAACAATATTGAACTACCATTCAAAAATATAGGCATGCATACCATAGCCAAATGTGGAATCTCTGAGTCATTGTCCCGTGCGCGCTCTGTCCAGCGCCCGCTTGTCGACTGATGTGACCTCACCGGTACCTCCCAGCCAATGCTATGGGTACTCTTCTTCCCCCTAAGCCCCCCAAGATGCAAAGGGGCCACACACACAATACCATAGAACCTCTAGCACCCATCTCACCTCACAAGGTCCAGCTGCCACTAGTTACCCGAGCTGGGTATCCCAAGTCCCATAAGAGAAGTTCAGTCAAGGAAGCAATTTAGTAGCGTAACATTACACATAAAGACTAGAACCATACTCCTCCTCCTCCATCCTTTTTATAGATTTTTTAAGTGATTTCTTTCCCAAATTCCCATTAAATTCCTTTTTCATTAATTTAATCAGAAAAAACCTCCCCCGTACACATGTCACCCATCCCCTAGTTGCACTACAAAATTAATTTTATTAATTATTTAATTATTCCTATTTCCCTCACACATCTAAAAGGATTCCTAAAAATGCTCCTCAATGTCCCAATATTCCCTTACAAATCTTAAATGACTTATGCCTTCTTAATTCCTAGTTGAGTTAAAAAATAGCAAGTTCCCAAGGCAAGATTCCTTACTAAGTTAGACATTCAACTTTTTCTTTATGTTTCCCTTTTTCTTTAGGTTTCCCCCTTTTTCTTCTTTAATTAAAAATTAAATTAGCAAGTGTAGATGAAACAACCCTTTACCCTCTTTTCTTTTTATCCAAAATTAAATTAGAAAAAAGGATAAAAACAAACATTTCCCCTTTTAAAAAAAAAAATTAATCCTCCATTATAATCTTGACTTTAATAAATAAATTTGAATTTCTTACCCCCCTTCTTGTTACATGTTCATTTATTATCATTTTTTTGACCACATGTTCTAATTAGACCTAGGTTGTAATTTCACTAGGATGGGCGACATTTTTATTAGGGAAAACATTTTTAAATATTACTTGTCACATCATTCATTTTAAGGTTGTTTAGGTTTATTCACTTACCAGTTAAAAGCATGATGTTCCCTTTGGGACGCACTAGGTGCTCCAAGGGTGCCACTCACCTCTTTCCTTTTTCCTTGCGCGACGTGCCCTTCAAGACGTGCTACGTGCTCCGAGGGTGCCACTCGCTTCTTTTTGTTTTCCTTATGCGGTGTTCCCTTTAGGACGCACTACGTTCTCCAAGGGTGCCACTCGCCTATTTTTGTTTTCCTTGCACGACGTTCCCTTCAGGATGCACTATCTATTCCAAGGGTGCCACTTGCCTCTTTATTTTTTCCTTGTGCGACGTGCTCTTCAGAACACACTACGTGATCCAAGGGTGCCACTCACCTCTTGAATGACTTGGTAGACATCAAAAACCCCTAGAGTCAATACTTCACCAGATGATCTTGTGGGAGACTAAGGGACTCTAAGGAATAAGTCCTCTGTCTTATTGCGCGCCCCTTAGAATCATTGTGAGTGACTATCACAGTCTTCCCTCATGACATCGTGGGTATTCTCTAACTAGGTAATCATTAACCTACAGTTCGAGCCATGACAAGAGTGCTATTAGGTTGTGGTAGGGATGCTTTCCACACCTGTTCCTCAAGTCTCTGGTTGTCCTGCATGACCCCTCTACTCCACATGTAAGTCTGGTCGGCAAGCTATCATCAGCCTGCATCCATCAACGAATCATGTTAGCAATAATAATTAATCATCATAACATCTAATAATAAGTACATATGTCACATCAACAATATTCAACCCAACAGTCCACTCCCTGAATCGATCCAGAGTCCAAGGGGTTTCATCAATGCTTATGAATCATCAATGTCCAAAGTCCTGGACACTCAGGAGAACCCAGTCAATAGCACATGTCTATATGAATACAATAAATTAACATATCATCAATCCATAATGTCTCATAATCATAATCGAATAACGAATAATAGAATAGTCTGGATCACTTGCAAGCAAGTGTCCTCAAAGAATAAGTTCCCTCAGTGCACGCAAGAGATGGATGTTACAAAAATAAAGAAAATAAATGGAAACCAAAGGTTTTTGAAAGAGTTAAGACACGTTCTAGATCTAAGGAAAATCTGATTTCAATAGGGTAGTTGGCAAGTGAAGGTTGTATATCGATATTAACAGATAAGGTGTGGAAGGTCACCAAAGGATCATTGGTGATAGAAAAAGGAGAGAAGGTAGGTACATTGTATTTATGTACTGGTAATACCAACTCTTCTATCTCTTTTGCTTCTACAGGAGTGGATACAACACTGTGGAATCATAGGTTTGGACACACAAGTGAGAAGGGAATGAAGATACTTCTCAAAATAAATTTGTTTCCAGATCTTAAACAAATTGATTTGGACTTCTGTGAGCATTATGTTTATGGAAAACATAAGAGAGTCAGATTTCTCAGAGAAAGAAAATAAAAGAAGAGTGAAACAAGGATTCTTTTAAGGATGGGAATTTATTTTAGAATGTAGAAACCTTGGCAAATATTACTAATCCTTCACATGCCAAATATAAATGTTTGGCAATATTTTTCTAAAAATATTCAAATTTCTAAGTATTTTACATAGTTTTTATAAATTTTTGGTGATTTTTAAGGTAAAATAATTTTATCCTATAGAATTTGGGAAAATCATTTTTAAAATACCGAATCTAGTTTTTGGAAAAACCATGGAAAATTAGCCCATGAGCGAAATTTAGCCCCTAAAATTATCCCTAGAGTGAAATGTTAGATATTGTGCATATAGATGTATGGGGACCAGATCAGGTATCATCTCTTGGTTTCTCTCGTTATTATGAACTACTTTTATTGATGATGCAACTAGAAAAACTTGGGTTTATTGCATTGGACAAAAATCTGATGTTTTTGATACTTTTAAGAAATGGAAAGATTTGGTTGAGAATGAGATAGGAAAAAGGTTGAAGTGTCTTAGATTAGACAATGGAGGTGAATATTTCATCAGGGAGTTTTATGATTATTGTTCATACCATGGGATTCATAGAGAAGACAGTTCCAAGAACACCACAAGAAACTGGTGTGTCAGAAAGGATGAACGGGATAATCATCGAGGGTGCAAGGAGTATGACATTACATGATGGTTTTCCCTTAAAGTTCTAGGAAGATGTTGTAGATACTGTTGTTTATGTAATAAACAAAGGACCTTCAATATCTTTGGATTGTATAATTCTAGAAGAGGCATGGGCAGGTAAAAAGGTAAACTATTCCTTTTTGAAGACTTTTGGTTGTGAAGCATTTTTCCATATTGGTAAAGAAAATAGAACAAAGCTTAAGGAAAAATACAAGCAGTGTACCTTTATTGGATACGGTGTTAATGATTTTGGTTATCACTTATGGAATTATGAAAATCACAAAATCATTAGAAGTAGAGATGTCATATTCAATTAGAATATCATGTAAAAGATCAATTACAGGGAAAGAAACATGAAAAAGAAAAACCAGATTACACAATGCTTGATGAGATCACTAAAAATGAAATTCCAAAGGCACTAGAAAATCAAAATGTACAACAACATGAGAAACAAGTACCTCAAACTCCTGCAAGTGTTGTTAGAAGATGTACTAGGTTAAGTAAACCCCTGAACGATACTCTTCTTCATTGTATTATTTACTGTTGATTGATTATGTTGAACCAAAATGTTATGAAGAGGCAATGTAGGTAGACACTAAAAAGAAGTGGGAGAAAGGAATGAAAGAGGAAATGGATTCCCTTATAAATAACCAGACTTGGGATTTAGTTCAGTTTCCTACAGGGAAAAGAGCATTACAGAATAAATGGGTTTACAAGTTGAAGGAAGAAGATGGAGGAAAAAAGTGGTACAAGGCTAGACTTGTTGTAAAGGGGTTTGCGCAAAAGAAAGGTATATATTTTGATGAAATATTTTCTCTTATTGTTAAAATAACTTCAATTAGGACTATTTTAGGTCTCGTGGAAGTAGAATATTTACATCTTGAACAATTAAATGTAAAAACAACTTTTCTCCATGGGGATTTGGAGAGACATATTTATATGCAGAAGCCACAGAGGTATGAGTTCAAAGGGAAGGAAAATTTGGTATGCATGTTGAATAAGAGCTTGTATGGCCTAAATAAAGCTCCAAGGCAGTGGTATTTGAAGTTTGATAGGTTTATGACAGGACAAGGTTATAGTAGATTTCATTCTGATAACTGTATTTATTTTAAAAAACTAGAAAATGGAAGCTATATTATATTTCTATTGTATTTAGATGAAATGCTTGTTGCATGATCTAATATGAAAGATATAAATGTTCTCAGGGAGAAATTATTTTATTCATTTATGATGAAGGATTTGGGTGCTGCAAAGAAAATCCTTGGTATGAGAATAACAAGAGACAGGAAAAATTGAAAATTGACATTGTCTCAGGGTGAGTACATAGAGAAGGTGTCGGAGAGGTTTAGAATGAAAAATGCAAAACCAGTTAGTGCACCTTTGGCCAGCCATTTCAAATTAACTAAGTAAATGTATCCCAAGACATAGGAAGAGATAGAATACATGTTCAGGGTCCCTTATTCATCAACAGTTGGTAGCTTGATGTATGCGATGGTTTTCACAAGACCAGATATTGCAATCCAGTGGGAGATGTGATTAGGTATATGAAAAATCCAGGTAAATAACATTGGGAGGCAATAAAGTGGATTCTCAGGTATTTGAGAGGTATTGCTACTCATGAATTATATTTTGAAGGTTCAGACATTGTTCTACAGGGATATGTTGATTCAGATATGGCAGGTGATAAAGATAGCAGGAAGAGCACCACAGGGTATGTTTTTACTATAGGTGGAACAACAGTAAGTTGGATTTAGAAACTGAAAAAGGTTTTTTCACTTTCAACAATAGAGGCAAAGTATGTTGTTTCTATAGAGGATAGTAAAGAGATGATTTGGTTACAAAGGTTTATGGAGGAATTGGGAACGAAGAAAGAGAATAGAAGGTTGTATTGTGATAGCGAGAGTTCCATTCATCTTGCAAAGAACTCATCCTTCCATTCAAAGACTAAGAATATACAACTGAGGTACCATTTCATACGATCTGTTTTGGACGATGGTCATTTGAAATTGGAAAAGATACACACTAGATAAAATCCTACAGACATGTTAACAAAGGAAGTAACCAGGGAGAAACTAAGTTACTTATAATTTTTAGTTGGTATTCAAGCATGAAGGTGAACATGAGAAATTCACCAAGTCCAAGAAGGATCATATTCCAGCAGATACAATAGCAGTGGAGTTGTTGAGATCAGTCTCCTAGTGGGAGATTGTTGGTTGTGGAGCCTGATTATTGTCGTGATTTAGAGGTATTTGTTTTCAGTCATTTTTATACCCCATGAACAATTTACACCCTGGAAGAATGTACAACCCTCCATTCGGGGTAGTGCAAGGGTGGGGGCTTGCCCCCCCTATGGGGTCCGGGGGAAAGCGGGCCCCCGAAGGAAAAATCTCCTTGTAAATGTATATTGTAATTTCATAATAAATATGGATTGTTCATTATAAGTTCGTATATATGACGATAGAAGTTATGTTAGGGTTTTTTTTCCTAAAAGGAAACCCTCTTTTATGAGGGAAATTTATTGCGGCTATGTATCATTGTTAATATTTTATTCTGAGTGAGGATATTGTGAGAGAAAGAAGAGGAAGTTACATCGGGTGTGCTACAAGTAATATCCCTTCATTTGTTGGATAATAATAAAGGAAGGACCTGGAAATTTATCTGGTGGATGTAGCCCACACTAGTTGAACCACATATATCTGTGTCTCTATTGTATTGTGTATATTCTGTGTTTTATTTCCACAATAGTTTAAATTTATTGCTCCATGATCCTGTTTTTCTAACACAAATTAAATAATCCACTCACTGACTCAATCTGAAGTCCAAGGAATTCAGCTGATGTCATCAACATCATCATCATGTCACGCTTCCTTAACACTCATGAAACCTCATTATGATACATTTCAATGTTATACATCAATATAACTAACATATCAATTTCAATACTCAATCATAGTTTAAGAATATAAATCAAACTAATAATCATAATGTACCATGTTTTAAACTAGATCACTTCCTCGCAAGTGTCCTCAAAGAATAAGTCAATGTATAAATATGATCAGTGGAACTAGATGTTAAAAAAATGCAGTTGCAAAATATCGAGGAAGAAAAACAGAGGCTACAATATTGACTGATATTTCATGAGGAATTCCATAAGGGTATTTTTCATGAGTTGGAAAGAGAGTTTCATATCAGGAACCAAGTATTGGCACCATCAGTACCAATCCATGAATATTGGCAGGTTGAGAATGTAAATACTACCATGCAAAAGTGACTAAATATTTCAAAATTAATGATCAAGAAGGATGAGTGCTCATAATATTATTTTTCTCGTAAAGATGGAGAATGTTCAAGGATAGTTGAAGGAAGAAGATATTGGTCCTTCATAAGAAGTTAGATTTACCTTCTAGTCCAGAGAAATATAACGTGTGTAAGACATATTCAGATAAGGATGTGCATTCTAAAGAGGGAATGAAGACATTTTCCACTAATAAAACTGGTAAATGATCTAAGTATCCATGTGATTCCTATGGAGCTAGCAACCATGATGTGAAGAAATGTTGAAGAAGATAGTCTATGCAAGCTAAGCCCTCAAAAAAGAAGGCCAAAGGTAAATATCATTTCTCAAAGAAAAGGAAAAGGGGGAATGATAACAAGGGATCATGTTTCCAAGATAGGAACAAGACACTCTACTCTTATTGCAGTAAGAGTGGGCATCAGATCGAGAAGTGTCATACATTTTACCCACACTTATGTTTGAAGTAGAACATGGAATATGTAAAGGAGCTTGTAAGAAGACACACATTAGCTCCAAATGAAGTTAACGTTCATACTGAAAGACTTGAGAAAGAATTCTTTCTTATGTATGGTCTTGGCAAAGTGATATATTAAGACATCGAGGAATGGTTCATGGATAATGGCTTATCTCACCACATGACTAGGATGAGATAAATGTTTATGAATTTCTCAAATTCCGACACAGATCGCTATGTAGGATCTGGAACTAACACCTGACAACCAATAAGAGGCTATGTATATGTAATATTCCATCTCGAGTCAGGATTATTTATGGGAATAGAACATATGTGATATGTTCCATATTTGAAGGTAAACCTACTCCCAGTTGCATATTTTGAAGATGAAGGCTATGCAATTTCATTCCAGAATGGCCCAGTACTTGTGTATTCAAGGGAAGCTACTCCAGACACAACAATAGTTCTTGGTATTCACAAGGAGGTATTATATAGGTTACCAGGAAGGCCTATAATTTGGTATAATGTTTTATTGGATTCAACATCATATTCTACATCATATTCAATGCCATATTCAACATTAGGGTAAGAGGCATTTTCATAGATAGGAAGTTGTGAGATTCCTTCTAGTACCAAGGGAAGGATGAGTCCATGAATAAACCATCCATCATAAATTATTGTATTGTAAATATGTATATTTGTAAATGTAAGCTTATATGCATATGTGTATATCTACTAAAGTCTATTAGAAGTCTTGTAAGCCACTCATTGTAAAATTATAAGAGTGTAAGGGACTCTGTAAAAATTCTATATTTCCACCTTATATGTTGATAAGAGTAAGAGGAATTTTGTAATATAGTTTCTATATTTCCACCTTACATATTGTTATAAGTGAGAGGAATCACGTTAAAACTATTTCAATATAGTCGCTTCATTCTAAGTGAGAAGAATCTTGTAATAAGGGTTTCTATATAGCCTCTTTGTTTTAGAGTGAGAGCAATCTTGTTATAAATATTTCCAAGCCTTTCGAAAACAATATAGGAAATTGTATTGTCTTGTTGTCAGCTAAAGGACTACATATGGATTTAATTTTCCAAGTCAACATTCTTGATTCTAAATAACTGAAGGCGAAGGAAGAGAAGGGTGCAAGAAGTTGGAACATGTAGTTTGGAAGCAGAAAGGGAATCAATGTAATGCAAAACTTCTAGAGATAGTAAAGGAGAAATAATATTCTTTTTAAGAGGCATATTTGTAAAGGTGCATGCTATAAATATGTTTAAAATACTATGTTATGTTCATTTGGATGTATACCTTGAGAAAAATAAAATCAAGTACACATCAAATTTTTTTTCAAGGCAGCGGAGTAATGGACAAGGAATTCATTTAGAGACTCCTATATATACATCAGTAGTATAGGAATAATGAGTCCAAAAAGGGAAAGGAATAGATCAAAATTTGACTTGGTTTGATATTTGATGAGATAGACTATCATCAAAAGAAGGATATGGGAGTGGATTTTGAATACATGATTCAGGTATTGCAGAGATACAATGAACATGACTTTTGTTTTCAAGGAATCTATGATCCAAAACCAGAGATTGTAGTGACAGTGTCAGAGGCCAGCGTCAAAGCCATATTTCATAAGCATACATAAGTACATTGATCTAATATCTGACATCTAATATCCAATATGAAGACTAATTTCCAGAATACTCATCAAGATGGAAGAGTAATGAAGCTTCATCACTAAGTTACCAGATAAGAGAGTTTCAGTAAGGTGGAAAAGTGAGTTAGATTTATCGTCACTAAGTTGTTGGATATCTATAATTTTGGAGGTCCAAAAGTTATTCATTAGGAAGGTGTGATCCAAGAGGATCTAAGGAATACTCAGAGAGGTCTAGGAGGGTACAAAACACTCACATAGGTCCTAGGGGATCCATAAAAAATTAAAATTCAAGTATTCCAAAATTCTCTTGAAAATTCAATCAATGCGTAGATCTCGGTTCTTTCTAACAGTGTAAAAATAACCTCAAACAGAGTTTGTAAGTAAAAATTATGGCTGGTCAAAGTTCAACTCAGCCAGGTCAAAAATTCAAATTCAAAGGGGTCAAGGTGACACGTATCACCACTGCAATGGCGACATGTGGCATGATCGTACAAATGTATGATGATGACATGGCCACACCCCAAGGAGCCATGTGGCATGACTGTACGCTAACAAGGTAGATGTGTTGGAAATTGAATCAACATTCGTACCTCCAGGTGGACTAATCATTGGTTGACTCATGGAAAGGTTATACCAATGAGAGGTCACCACATGGTGACCTCCCATTGGCCAATTATGGTTTAAGTGTGTTAAAATTTTATGGATTCGACTAGGGTTGAACCTGTGACCTCCATAATGATTACCAAACCTCTGTCACCAATGCACTACACAAGTGGTTCTTAACCATAGTAGGTGCCATTTTTATTTAAATTTACATATTATAGTGGCTGACAGTAAAAGGGAAGAGGGCCTAATCCCCTGACCCATAGTTCTATGGTGTATATCATATAATTGTGACCATTGTATGTTCTAAGAAGAGTTCAAACCATATGCTATATATAATATATGGTTTATAACCATATACCAACAAAACAATGGATAAACCAACAGTCGGTGGGGCTCGAACCCCTGACCTGCCACTGAACCACCACTTAACCAATTATGCTAGAAGTGCATGTTTTTTAGAGACCCACCTAATAATACATTTAATGTTGACCACATAATCCAGACGAGAGTTAAGAGGCCCGCGATCTATATTAAAGGCACAAATTTCCATGTTTTCACATAGACCGAAGGAACAAATCCTGAGATGACACACTGTCCAATGTAGAAACAAATCTAGAGGTTGTATAGACCTCATAAATATGTGTGTAAAGAAGGATCTAAGTTTAGCATTGCATAGAAAAATAGGCTATGAGGTATATTGACTGCACCTAGGAAACTTTATACTCATTTTCATGATTTTTTGCAAGGAGTATGAATTTGAGGTCTATTTTATGATCAAAGGTCATTTGTAAAACTCTTAGTACATATTGTCATTAATGAGCACCATAGTGCATCGTTTGGTGTGTAAATAGGGTGTAATTGATCTAGTTTGGAATTTGGTTGACTTTATAATCAAATTTCTCATAATTTCACAAGGAATTCAATGATGAAGTCATTTTATTGTTTTGGGTAGTAGAAATAAAGAGAGTCCATTAAATTGGCTTTTTGCAAGCCCATGTTGTAATGTAATTTGGTATTTTGAGACGATGGAGAACAATCATACTATCTAAAGGGATTTGAAGATGACGTAATATGTTATCAATATATGTAATTTGAGTTATTTTATTTTCTATTGTGTCATCTCATCATTATGTAAATTAATAATTAGTTTATGATTTTTTTAATAAGAAACACATCATCATTTTTCCACAAATCACCTCAATACGATCAGGAAATTATTCTGAATCAAGTTATTTATTGCATGTATATATTGTAAAGAAATAAGTGGTGTCTAAGTATTTTTGGATCGATAAGAGATCAAATGTTGATGTGAAGTTTTAGAAGCAATGTTGTATGGAAATAGGCTTCCCAATTGATGAGGAAAGTGCAAAAGAAAATAATCACAAAGAAAGTGATGCATTCAGAGCTATGGATAGATATTTTCAATTGAGATTTAGAAATGGACATGTATGGGATTTGGTAGATGAGATATTCATCCTATGGGAAAATATTGGTATAAAAAATCAGAAAGTTAAGAAGGATAAACCCTTAATATGTAGCACAAGTAAGACATGTCTTGAAATCAAGAATCTTCCAAAAGATATGATGATAACACCTTGTAGAATGATAGGAGTGAAGGATGAGAAACATATCATATCTATATTATCACGTGTAAGGTCAGATGAATTATCAATGGAATAAATGTGTGATGAATTTACAAAGTAAGTTTGTTGAGTTATTTTTATCTATGTCAGTATTAGAAAATTAATTTTTGCAGTTTAACATATCAATGTTCTAAGTATTTTCCTATATATATCATTATAAAATTATTATTTTTTTATTTAGTCACAAGGTGTATATGAGAATACAAGAGGAAATGGTTAAGATCTTGAATGAAGAGAGTTGGGATGATGTTAGACTCAACTATCCAGATTCAAGCTCTACAACAACATTGAAACAATTATTTGTTGCATTAAAAAGTGTAAGTTGATTTATTACATTCATATTATTCATTTGTAGGTTAATTTATTTATATTTTATTAGTTATAGATATATAACTATATGTTTGTTTTTTTCATTAAAGATGCCAAAAAAGAATGCAGATAGAGTACCTGAAACATTCAAAAGTTTTATTCAAAAATCCAAGTTTGAAAGAGAAAGAAGAAGACATGCTTGAAATGGGCTTGACATTGTTCAATATAAAGTGATATTAGGTGATTGTGAAGAAATTGCAAATATTTTTCCTAAAAAGGAATATTACCTAGTTATTGCAGATATCCCTCATGGTTATAATATCCAAAACATTGGATATGATAGTGAGCCTTATTCTTACCAATATTTCAATAAAGTGGTTATGGGATTTATTGAAGTCACAACATCACTATTTTGGATATTTCTAGTTTTTCATTCATACACACAACAATGATTAGTACAATCAAGCTTCAACGGAAAATAAAATACAAAGATGCAGTGTTTTTGGTCAGATATTGAATGTGTATGTTTAGTGATTAAGATTAGAAATCAATTTTATTAATTCACAAGTTAAATGAATTTTCACTTATTTATGTTACATGCACAAGCCTAATATTCAAAGCTCCAATAGATAACCATTTACCTGTGATATTGAGAGCATACATCTTTCAAACTAGACAAAAGATGAATCTTATAATTCTATTCTTGTCAATGTAAATGATGGAGGGAAGCCTAGTAGTTTATTGGCTTACAATGTTGTGGTTAGAAAGGTAACATATGAGGAAAAGGATTTGAAATGAGATATATCCACAAACACTAATCAATTACCTTATAGAAACATTTTCAAATGAAGGAGATTGGGTTTTGGATTTGTTCTCGGGTTCAGGTAAGACTTATGATATAACATTTCTAAAATCATACTTCAATATTTATTATTTTTAATTTATGTTTTTTTACATTATTTAACTTAATTATTTATTTTGTATTTGGTGTTTAGGTACAAAACTAGCGTGTTGATTACATAAATGAAGAAATTGCATAGCCATTGAAATTGACCCACTACAGTGTAGTTTTATTCAAAAAAGAATTAATGATATTCCATCTCTTCTAGATGAAATGAAATAAGTTGGCTTCAGGAAAGGAGATTTTAATAATCAAAGGTGGAAAAAATGTCAAAGGAACCTCAAGTACCATTGGGAGGATTGATTGGAAAGGATCACTTTGGATAACTTGCGGATATCAAAGACCCAATGGAAGAATCTATTGTTGTTTTATAATAAATCTTTTTTATTATGTTCCTTTTACTTTTATTTGAATGTAAATCAATATACTAGGGAAAATGGCATTGAATATTGTCATTTTTTTACTTCAAATGTATACAAATATGGAAAAAAAAATGTTAATTGTTTAAAAATAATTCACTTTTTTTGTTCAATTATGTGCATAAAAATGTTTTATTTGACATGTTATTTTAAATCGATAGCTTCCAAACTCTATAGGTTTTTTATTATATATGGCTTTAAAATGTATATTTTTTTCTAAATATTTAAAAATAGTGTTATTTAACTACAATTATTTCCTATGTATTGAAGTAAAGTTAAAAAAATATGTTAAAAATAATATTTTCCACTATATTTAAAAAGTTTGGAATTTAAATTAATTAAGGAGACATAATTATATGAAAAATATTAATTTGAAAAAGTTAATGGTATACAACATTTTTAACATTGAAAAAAATATGTAAAAATGATTAAAAACATCGTTAAAAAAATATTTAGAAAAATTTGAAAAGAGTTGAAAAAAAAACATTTAAAAAAATAATGTGGATACATTATGGATAAGAATATTTAAAATATCGAAAAATGACCTAAAAAGGGAGGGGGGGGCTTCTACCAATAGCACAACGTTTCAAAACAAGGTAAAAAATATGACCCCTAAAAAATGAGAAATCTGAAGAGTTCTTGTTAAGTTGGTAACTTTGTTAACCTATGAAAAGAAATACTAGGTGATTGTGTGATATCTCAAACAACCCCCTGAACACTACTAGGGTGTACATGATGAATGGGTCCCAATAACCAAGCCCATTTTAGGTACCCATTGTACAATGCATCTAAGAATGAAACATTGAAAACAAAGGAAAGAGGGAAAACCTCATGGGAACCCCCCCCCCCCCNAATGTACAATGAATCAAAAATAAGAAGGAAGAAAGGAAATTGTTAAGCAATGTTTTCCTTCACTCCAAGATGATCACGCGGAAGGTGGAAATTCTACAGAGTAAATGTCTTGGTGAAGATGTATGTAGTTTGTTCGATGGATGAAAAGTACTACAAATCGATGATTCTATCATGTACCATCTCTCTGATGTAATGCATATGGATCTCTATGTGATTGATATATTGTCGCTACACTAGGTCTCTGCAAAACTTGAGAGTACTCTGATTGTCTCACCAAATGACAATCAAATGATAAAATTGGATTCCAAGATTGGTAAAGAAGTTCCTGAATAGTGACGTTGACCAATCCTTTGTACTCTATCTTTGTTGAAGATAGAGAAATACATGACTTCTTTTTTCTCAACCAATAGATGGGACCGAAACCCAAACTAAGACTGTACTGATATGTGGAATTTTGAATTGTGTTATTTCTAGTACAACCATAATCGATGAATCCCATGAGATCCAATGCATAACTTGTTGCATAGTGGATCCCATAGCCTGTGGTGCCTTGAACATATCTAAGGATGTGCCTTGGATCCTTCCAATGTAGCTCATGCATCTCCTTCATATACATGGAAACTTCCCCTAATGCATATGAGAGATCTATTTGAGTGTGGGTGAGACATAGAAGGATCCCCCGCAATATGTCAATACAAGGTGTTGTCCACCAATGCTATATCCCTCTCATCCTCAAGATGTACCCTAGACAGAAAGGGCATGGATTTCGACTTACAACCGATCATGTGGAATCTAACCAAGAGATCCATGGCATACATAGTCCAAGATATCTTGATTCCTAAAGCGTCCTGACTGATCTTGAGACCAAGGAAATAGTGTAGTGGATCCATGTTTCTCATCAGAAATTTGTCATGCAGAATATCCTTGACCGCAACAATTGTTTAGTTCGAACTTTATGTGATCAGGAGGTCATCAACATAGAGAAATAATATCAACAAGGAGTCTAAGGGCCTCAAAATGTATATTTTTAGAGCTAATTTGCATATGAAAAAGTGATGAGAGAGAAAGTACAAATCCATCTTCGCATACCATTCTCTAGGTTCCTTCTTGAGGCCATAGAGGGACTTCTTTAGTCGACATACTAAGGATGATTTCTAAATGAACCCCTGTGTCGTCTCCATGTAAATATCCTTCGAGATATCTGCATGAAGGAAAGCATTCTTCACATCCATTTGGTGAAATTCCCACCCCATGGATACCACAATGGAAAGGGCCAATCAAATGGAGTCCATATTTACTATGGGAGTAAAGGTCTCATCATAGTCTATCCCATGAATCTGTTGAAATCCTTTGGCTACTATTATTTCCTTATACCTGCTCAATTATTCATTTGTTGCCTTCTTGGTACTGTAAACCCATATGAATGTGACAAGCTTCTTATTTGAAAGAATTAGAACTAGATCCCAAGTTTGGTTCTCAATGAGAGAGTTATACTCCTCTTGCATGGTGGATTCCCAAAAGGGATTTCATGTAGACTATACATAGTTCTTCGGGTCTTAATCTAGAACCATATATAAATGAATGGGAATCACTAGTTTTTTAGCTATGATTTCATGAGGAGGATCCTCAAACTAAGACTTCATCCTCCTATGATATGTTGGATCCCCCACAAGGCCTCCTGCTGCTTGTAGGGTGGTATGTACCCATTTGAGCATCTATGGTTTCTTAGCATCAACATGATCTTCATAGACATGTTCATTATCTTCCAAATCAAATTCTAAACTCATATATAAAACATGATATGAGTGAGTGGGATCATAGTCACTGATGTTCGGTGTAGGAATTTGTACAAAGGTACCTTCATGTGGCTTTGATGGTGCATGCAAGGGAGTTTCCTCAAATTGAACACAATGCTCAATGATGAGCCTGTCAATAGAGGGATAAAGTAACATGTAACCCTTCACACTATATAGATATCCAATGAAAATGCATGTGATACTTTTCATAATTAATTCTTTCCTCTTTTCAAAGGGTATGCATGCCCATGCACATGATCCAAATATTTGAAAGTGGGTGACTTATAGTTTTCTTCCACTCTATATCTCAAAGGGAGTCTGGTTCTTAACAGATATATGAGGAGATATATTCTAGATGTGCTTGAAAAAGTTAATTTCATAAACCCAAATCTTGGGTAGTAGAGATGTTGCATGCAACATGCAAGTGGCCATCTTCTTGAGGGATATGTTCTTCCTCTTAACTACTTTGTTTTGCTGCAGAGTGTAAGGTACTATGTGATGCAGCTGTATACCTACCTCTGAACAAAGATGATGGAAATATCAGTTCACATATTCCCCCCCATTTTCTTTGTTTATGATTTTAATCTTTCTCTTGGACTAAGTATCTACATGTGATTTTAAGTCTTTGAGATGTTCAAAAACCTTGGACTTCTACATGAGAAAATACACCCAATTTTATCGTGAGAAATCAGAAATAAATGTAGCCATGTACGTTTATTTATTGATGTATGGATGAGGAAATGGTCCCATCATATCACTATGGATGAGATCCAAAGGAGAGGAGGCCCTCTAGACCTTCCCTTCCTGAAACTTCTCCTGGGGATGTTTTCCAAGAATGCATCCCTGAAAAAATCCTTTGGAAAAGTGTATGTTGGGAAAGATAGTGACCATATACTGTTTTCATAGTTGATGAACATATTTCAAATTTAGATGGATAAACCTCTTGTATTGTAATATACTAGTATCATCAACATGTGTTAGTAGTTAAGTAGAATTAGATTTAGCAATTAAATTCATAAAAGTATACAAATGATATTGGTGGCTTAACTAACCAACAAAAATCGTGGAGTTACCATGCATATCAGATATGGTTACAGAATTAGGTGTGAATTCCACCCTTTTTCATGTGCCAAAATGCATTATTTGGGAAACAGAGAGTAAATTCACAGAGAGTTTTAGAACATGCAATATTTTCCCAAAACTTATGTGTGGGAGTTCTACTTACCCTTAGCCAATGAAATAAACTAGGGTATCATCTCCCATGAGGATGGGAGGACCCATGCATGAAAAAATAGAATATAAAACATTCTCTATTGCTACCATATGGTGGGATGCGTCTAAATATAATATTTATACATTAGGAGAAGAGTTGATCGAAATCAGTGCATGAGAGTTACCTTGTTTGGCTTGATCTTTTGGATTATTCTTGGAAGCTTCAGGAATGTGATCCCTAATGTTGTATTTCTAAATAATCTGTGCCATATGATTAATTTGTTTCTTCATGAATACAAACTTGGGATGATAACAACGGTCGTAGAAACCACATTGTTTCTTCCCTTTATTTCCTTTTCCACCTTTGGAGATAGAGGAATCATTGAAGGGTTTGGTGTACCCTTCATTCTTTGGCTCTGCATATTCCTCTCCATTTTCTTTTTCCTTGGTCTTCGGATTATATGTGTTGTTGGTCTCATGCACAACAACTGCATGCACATTGGATCCCTTTTTTATCCCCATCTTTATGAGCTTGTCTTTATCATGTGTGAGGTATCTAATAAAATGATCTATTGTTGAACGTTTCTAGGCAGATCCTAAAGTGAATCTATTTGTATGGAAAAATGAGATAAAATCAACATAATTTGAACCAAGTTTTTCAAGAATAGAAAGGATCAAGTGGTTTTCTTGAGTTTATTGATCAACGGTGCATATCTTTAGAGGAAGGAGGAGGGACTCGAAATTTGTAAAGAATTCCTGGATGTTATCACAATTCCTTGGATATAAGGAATTTAGCTTGACCTCGAGCATATGACCTCTCATTTCATCCTATTTACCAAAGAGATCCTCCAACTTTGTCCAAATATCATTTGTTCTAGTACAAGCTTCAATGTGAAACAAAATCTCGGGGACCATAGACAGACAAAGGAGAGTGTAAGCCTCATCCATTTGGTTGAGATACATTTTCTTCTCAACAATAGAATTTGGATCAATCTTTGTCTCCATAGTAATATGGTACAAGACTCTGCATCTTAGCTGGTGTAGAATTTTCAGCTTCCACTAAAATTAGTTATGAGGTGTGAGAAGTATTTCCAATGAGTAATACATATTCTCTACCTGGATATTTATCCTATACCTAAAAATATATATTCTTGTGTTCTTTCTCCTAGCAATCAAGGATCTGATACCATGTGAAATTTTCACAACGAACCTAGAGCTAGTAGAAAATTAACACACAAATCTTGCGAGAGAGAAGAGGAGAGTAGAATGAAAAAAATGTATGAACTATAATGGTAATGGTAAATATACACATGATACACTCTACATGAGAAAACTAATTCTCCATAGCAGTGATCTAGATAGATCTAGACACTCACTGAAAGACACTGGAGTCAACTACCACCTAATCCTAGTTAATTGGTCATGCAGATATCAGTCAATTAACTAATCACTAGTGGAGTGAGGAGAGAATAATGCATGCACATTTGTTTCTCCTTATTGGTGGTTTTTCCAAGGTAAAGTTTCACTCATGGTGATGATATCGAGGTATGCATGTAACACTTGGTGATATTACTAAGGTTACCATGCAAGACTCCACTTCAATAGTTTAACTAAGGTGTAACTGATTCAAGAGTGAAAAGGATGTGATGCCCTCGTCTAGAGGAGAATATTATTATCTAGGGGAGAATATATCTAACCATGGGATACCTCAACATAGAATACTCAACCTAGGAGAATAAATATTAGGTTAGTGTGTAATATCTCCAACACCTTGATGGGGTGCATATGTTTTCCCTTTAGGTTTATGGTCATGATATCTAGGTCTTTGTGTAGGGGTATCAAACCGTCCTCTTTCCCTATGTTTTGAATTTGTCTTTCTCTTCAGCAAGTGGGATTTGTGTTTACCAATAATCTTTCCTTAATCAAGTAGTCTATGTTGATCAATAATCAAAATACAATAGAGAGCTTCAAAGGTGTAATCCTCACCATTTTCCTTGTGTGCTTGTCAGTTGGTACGAAAATTTGACACAAACATGTTGTTAAGAACCAAATATCAATATAGCATAGAAAAACCTCAGAAAAAGTACTCAACGCCTTGAAAAAGAGATAATTTCAAATAATAATCCTTTTTGAGGGGGAAACCTCCTTTTACCCCACTTAAATGTTCAAGTACCAGATGATTCCAAATGAAAATGTCTCATTGGTATATATAGGATACTAGGAGGTATAATTACAACTAATGGAATAAATCCGACATAAATAAAATAACATTACTAATATAATATGCTGCAATTAAGGGGTAATGAACCAATATTAGGGCTTAACATGCCCCTCCCCTTGAGACAAGTGTTGTTCACAATGCTTGAGTAACTTTGGATGATTCTGTATAAAATACTCATCTTCCCAAGTGGAATCTCTAGTTGGTAGTTTCCTCCATTTAATGAGATACTCTAAAATGGATCTATTCCTCAGTTGGCAAATTCTTGTGTTAGTGATGGCTTCAGGCTCCAATATGATTTTTCCTTCCTTGTCAAGTTATGGAAATATAGTTTTAACTAGGATCTTGTCACTTATAACCTTCTTTAAGCATGAAACATGGAAAATTGGGTGTATTTGTGAAGATGCAAGCAACTCCAATTTGTATTCCATAGTATTCCATAGTACTCATCTGGAATATCAGTTACCTTTATATTCAATCTTTGGAAGTTCTCAATGTGCTCGGTAACTAAACCCTTTTTCTTGAGATTTATCAATTGGCTAAAGAAGGTATTTCTCCTTGTATCATCATAGTGTGCTATCATTTCTTCCGTGAAAATTTTCCAAGTGACGAGTGATTTGCGAGAACAAAGCCATCGATACCATACAAATTGATTAGGTTCTAAATATAAAGAAGCAATTCGTACCTTTTGTGTATGTGGCACATTATGTAGATCAAAGAATTTCTCCATCTAAGGTATCCATGTGATTGGGTCCTTGCCATCAAACTTCCTCATATCGATCTTAGGAACGTGGTTGGTCTTCAAACCAAAGTTGGAGTTTCCATTCTTGATTCACTTTCCTTGTGTCCTCATCATGAATTTCATGGGATGCATTTTCACTTTCAGGTGTCTTCTCTGTTATGAAATTTTTCAATACTTCCATGATCTCCTCTTTTAAACCATCCATCTTTGCCTCCAACTTAGCTTGCATATCTTGCATTTCATCTTTTGTTACTATCTTATTTTGTAAATAATTTATGTCCCTACACATTTTTATTCACCTTCATCAAGAGTCCAAGTAGGATTTGGAGGCTTATTTGGTGTAGAAGTTCCCTTTTTGGGTGGCATGTTGGCCAAGTATTACTTTTGAACCTTGATTTTGAGGTGGTTCTGCTAGACAATCTTTACTCTATTGTATCTCCCAAGTTTCAACCCTTCTGGGTATGAAACTTTCTTTTATGTATTTCTATGATATTTCTTCTCTGCAATGCCACAGGTCTGATCAAAATTATTTGTGAGAAGTGGAATTTACGGTAACTTCCTCACAACTTGCCGCTTTTTGGCATTTCTAGGAGATCTCACTTGTATAGTGTGGCACGCACAAAATAATAGATATAAAGTTCTGAAACTCATACCCGTTATACTACAGACTATCCAAGATCCAATGAGACTAGTCCCACTCAATTTGGATACTCTAAGAATAAATTATGATTGTTTTACCTGGAACACCTTCTTGATACTAGTCAATAGGACTAGTCAGATACCCTATCTTACACAAGGTGTATCTACATATTTAAGATGACCCAGAAGCCAAAATTTTTACCACATATACCTTACTAATTTATGTGAACATCCTCTAGAGTTCAGGGTATGAAATGTTACAGAAAAATGTTTATAGCAAAAATTCCGCAATGACTCAATTCAAGATGATTCCAGAACCCTATCTTGTACAGGCTATATCTCCGAAAGTATAAGGCTTCAGGAGATGAAATTTTAACCCAACATACCTTGATTTGTCTGATAAATATCCTTCAAGACGTTCCTTCGTAAAAGTTGTAGAAAAAAATTTATAGTGAAAATTCCAAGGTGTCTCAGATGTAGCAGCGAAACCCCGAGACCTTGAGCTCTGATACCATATGTTAAGAACCAAATATCAATATAGCATAGGAAAACCTCAGAAAAAGTACTCAACGCCTTGAAAAAGAGATAATTTTAGATAATAAGCCTCTTTGAGGGGGCAACCTCCTTTTGACCCACTTAAATGTTCAAGTACCAGATGATTTCAAATGAAAATGTCTCATTGGTATATATAGGAGACTGGGAGGTATAATTACAACTAATGGAATAAAGTTGACATAAATAAAATAACATTACTAATCTAATATGCCCCCATTAAGGGGTAATGAGCCAATATTAGGGCTTAACACATGTCGAATGGTGTTCTCAAATTCATCAGGACCAACTTGATGATTTATGCATATCTCTTCTGATAATTATTCCCATAGTCTCCCAATTTCAACTGGAGTTCCTTTAAACATGTCAGATAGTCCTCTGTTCTTTCAAAACAATGGGAATAGAGAGAGATCAAATATTTCTCCAACAACATGGGATGGATTTCATCGACTCTATTGAACAATGACTTCAACTTCTTCCATAATTGATGAGGGGATTTGATTCCTCTAAGATGAAAACAAATATCCCATGAGATATAGGTTGTGATCACCCCCCCAACCTCATCATTTTTTCCATAAACAATAAAATTTTCCTAATCGTTTATTGGATATAGAATCACAATCTTCGTATACTTACACAATCCTTTACTCTTCAATAGGGTTTCCATTTATATTTCCCATACTTCCTAATTTTATCCAGTAAAAGTTATAGGATCAATTTTCTAAGCCATATTCGATATCTAGACATAAATTGTTCTATTTCAACAACTTCCAATCAACAAACCATTGGCCCAGAGTCAATCACATAATACATTTGACTCAATAAGGTTTTCATATAACAAGAAAGGTTTCAAACCATATGATATGATACCATTTTGGGGAATAGGGTGGAACCTATTACGAAACAAATAGACAATTGTATAGATAATTGAATATGGAATAACATTTGAAAGACAAAGGTGGTGTCTAAGGACATTTTTATAACACTTAATCACAATACACTGTTATCAGAACATCACAATGCATATTGGACATGTTTTACAAAAACATGATATCGCCATGATGATAATAACCCATGGGGTATGCTATTTATAGCCTCATGATCTTACAAACTTCCATGCAATCGAGAGGATCTTGTCCACATATAACCATCATTTTTTAGAGTTGACTCCATCAAATCCGCGTTGTCTAGTTGGCTCGACAAGGATTCTTAACCCAATCATTCATGTATCCAAGTCGTAGTCGATTGTTCAGCTGGTCGATCCACCAATCGACTATCTTCTACTATTGGTTGATTATTTTATTGCCAAACTTATTGACTAATGTAGAGATATGGTACATCGCTCGTCTGACTTTTTCCAAATGTAGATCGACTTCCTAACCAAATAATTCAGGGAGAATTAATATGAACCATCTGAATTGATGTTCCAACACCAAGAAGAAAAACAAATAGCACTTCATGAACAAGAGCTTCAACACAAGAGAGAAGAGGAGTTGCGGAGAAAGTGAGAAGAAGAGGATTCTCAAGGATGGCTTGACCAATGAATAAGAGAAGTAGAATTAGAGCATAGAATAAATTCCTTGGAAGAGTAGCAAATAAAATAAATGGAATCCAAGAGAAAGAAATATATAGAAGTACAATATAGGTCAACACAAGAATTGTTGAGGAAGGAGGAAGAAAAGAAAGTAAATAAGTAGTATAAATCACAACAACCTACTAAGAAAACAATATATTCTCATCCTACTGAGATCCGTCCTCAAGACATAATAGATTTAACAAAATAAGAATAAGAGGAAGTGGTTGTTGGGCCCTCCATTTTTGGAAATGCCAATTTTTTGGGGAAAGTGATGTATGTCGGCTGGAAGATGAAGAAGTAACATAAAATGGTTAGAATAATTGAGAGCTAACTACAAGTGTAAAAACAATGAAGAAAACAAAAATAGCCATGCGCTAGTTGGATGAGAAGTGAAAAAGGCCAAGATCATCGAGTGCCAATGGGGAAAATCTAGAAAAATAGTGAAATAAGGAATCCAAGAAGCAACCAAGAGAAAAGTATAAAGAGGAAGGAAGTTCGATGAGGAAGATGTTAATGGGATTTTTTGGTAGCATTGTTCTTATGGATTAGGTTTTAAGTATGTAATGTGTATTTTGGGCTAGATATCATTGCACAAGCTATTGCATGAGAAATGCATTTATTGCATGACAATTAAGGGAGATGATGCTAATATAATGGACTAGTTTGGGACCTAAAATTATTATTCTTGTTGGTATGTATTGATGTATATGAATATATGTTTCTGTTGTGCTATTACTTCTTTCTTGTATTGTTAGTATTTGGTCACTGTGTGTATGTCTTTGGGACCTATTACATGGCTCTAATTAGTGTTCATATAAATCTGATGTTGCATTCTACCTGAGTCACTTCATCTTCCAAGTATTGCCTATACCTCGAGTGAGACTTATTTCCCTTGTGGAAGGATGAATATGCCGATGTTACTAGACTACAATGATGCCTTTTTTTGGTAACCTTAGAGAACCATGGTCTCAATCTTACACCAACGACTGGTTATGTCTCTAATACTTGAGCTTTAAAGTGAGTTGTTATAGGATGCCTCATAGGATTTAAAAATATGATGTTGACAACTGGTGGGAAAGAAGGTGTGTTGCATTCATACAACAAGAAGCCGAGTTGTGACAAAAAATCTTTAGGGTTGTGAAAAGCATGGTTTTCTATTCAAAACCTGCTGGGGACCAGTATGAGATATTTTGGATTAGGTTTCCCGAATAATTATTTCAGTGGTCAAATTTGTTTTAAGAAGCACTAGAATTCAAATATCGAGTTACAAATAGGTATAACTAGATTATGAAAAACCTAGGCACTTTGTATCATCTAGATCATCAGGTTTCTCATGCTATGGATTTTTGGGTGAAAACTGTTCTGGAGAGATATATTATCGATTTTTCTGTAGATAATCATTAGGCCTTCTCAAGATCCAATACAATATTTAGAGAAGGATCTACAGAAATACTATTGTAGGAAATCCGTCTGTGGATCAAGGTTTTATTAGTAGAAGAAGGAATGTTACATGTTCCTTCAGCTAATATGGCAGCATAAATCCATGCGCTCAGAGGAGAGTGATTTATGAGAGGGTTCATGAGTTAGCACAAGGAATATTTTATAGGAGATATGGGGGGTTGTCAAAAGAAAATTGAAAGGGGTGAATGAGCTCAAAATAGGGTTGTTGTTATTGAGAAGAGGTGGTTGAAATAGATGCAAAAAGTGATGAAGATGTTTGATCAATCGCAAAAGGAGATTGACTTTGAGAGTAGTCATAGGAAATATTTAGAAGATTTTCGAGAGTTGCAAAGATAAGGACGGTTAACTAGTCGATGGTTAAAGGAGAGATTTGGTGAAAGAGGTGAATATTTTAGAAGAATAAGAAAAAATGAAGTTCATATGAGGCATATGGAAGAGTGAGAATTGACGCCACCAATAAAGACAAATACTCAGTCGGAACCCTCGAGGAAGTTGCAAGAGAATCAAAACCTGCAACACCAAAATATGTCGAATTGTATCACAAGATAAATTTTCCACTATAACCAAACAAGACCCCCCAGATAAAATAATTTCATGTCGAAGGTAAAGAAACCATCCCTGAATCACCCATTCCCCCAATGCCATATACAAATATGGAAATTTCTATCAAAAACCGTTCGACAAAATATGTTAGTCCTAACTCTTCGATTCCAACAAGTTAAAATAGTAGTAGTAGTGGAAGTGTGGAAAGTGTTTTTGTTTTATCGCAAATAGGGCCTTCAGGGTTCATTCTAGTAGGGTTTCCAAATTCCTCAATGGTGAACCAACATGTAGGATCCCTCACTCGATACCCTGTATTTTGGGGTAAAGGGGATGAGGATGTGGAGAAATATTGGTTTCTATGCGAAGCCATTTGGAGGTCTCACAAAACTCTAGATGAAAACAAGTTAGTTGAGTTTTAGACTACCCTGAGAGGTTAGGATATGAAATGGTACATGAAGGAAATTGAGTTGTGGGACTAGGGTCAGGACTTGATGCTTGCTTAGGTGAAGCATAGATTTATAAATTAATTCTAATTACCTAAGTCATAAAAACAAGATCTCTCCGATTTGTGGGAGATAAATCAAAGAGATGATGATTTTGCTTGGGAATACAACCATAGGTTTAAAGATGTGATAGGGAAGTTAGAAGAACCTATCCATGAGGATCATCAGAGAGAATGGTTCATTCAAGGGTTGTTACCTTTAATGTGTATCCATTTCACTCAACAAAGGATAAATACTTTTTGTGAATCACTAGAGAAATCTATGAATACTAAGGCTATGGAAGGATATCTAGGGAACTTGAGAATCACAAGGCCTCTAAAGGATTCTAATATTACACATTTGCAAGGCAAAATATCTATGTTAACCAAGAAAAATCAAGAGTTGATCCTTCTGAAATTAGGTCGACTGCAAGTCTAGTGTACGAGTTATTACATGGAAGGTCATGTAGCTACCAAGTGTACAAGACTAAGGTCTATAGGGCCCTCTAATATAGCTCCTCCACTAGTTGGTCCAATGGGAGGAGTTGCATAAGTTGTCGCAACAACATTGTTCCATGGACCTATTCAATACCATGCCTTCCCAAATAATCAAGGAGGTCAGAGTGTTGAGAATTGTGATATCTATAGAATGCGCAAGTATTCTCCAGGGCATTGTCCAATTTTACAAAAGTACATTGTTGTGTTGAATACCATATATTGTGAATTATGTGGTTCACCATCACACAAAAATAATCAGTGCAGGGATCTAGATGAACTTGTGGGTAGATTGGATCAGTCTACATTTAGGGTCAATGAAGTACCTAAAGGACCTGGAACGTGTCACAAAGGTGGAGGAGGATACTAAGGTGGACGAGATAGTAGAAGAGGACCAGTTTGTTTATAAAATTGTGATGATAAAGGAAACTTGTCGAGAGACTGTACACTACCAAGAATACCTTGGTGTGCTCATTACAGGAATAACACCCATGATATATAATATTTTCCAGACTAGTGGAGATGCAAAAAATTTCACATCAAATACAAATTCAAAAGGTTATCCCATAAAACACCAGGTATGATCCAATGTGGCAAAAGGATTTCTTTAAAATTCTAGTAGAGATATGTAAAAAGATACAGAGTTATTCAACATATAAAGTTGTGGACCCTAGTTTAAGCCAAATCCCTAGCAGTTAAACACTTCCAAATAGTGATATACTCAAGGGGATCCCTTAGGAAAATAACATAAGGTTTTTGATCTGTGACTGCAATTATTTTCTGATATATTGGATGATGAACGACTTACTAGGAAGTTGTGGAATACAATAAAGTTAGCCTTGGGAGCTGAAGGAAACCCAAAGAAATTTATTGTCACCAACCTTTCAAAAAAGAATGCAAGTGAAATCTAGAAACGGAAAAGGAGAATTAGAAAGGAGTCCAAGATGAATGTTCACATTGATGACTATGATATCAAGGATGTTATGTTATATTTGGGCTCTGATGTCAACATATTGTCAAGGAAGACTTGGGAATCCATGGGAAATCCAAAGCTTGTCTATTCCCCTATTCAGTTGCATATGGTGAAATAGTAGTGCATATACCCTATGGGGAGACTGAAAAATGTCTAGCGTCAAAATAGTATTTGATTTCTAGGTGATTGAGATAGTGGGGAAGAAGGATTCTTATCCAGCTCTATTAGGAATTTATTGGGCCTACAAAAATTATGTTGTCATCGATATTAAGAAGGAAAATATGGCTTTCGAGTATGATGGAATGAAGGTCACTCAACCACTATATCCTTATCAAGGTCCAAGGTACATTTAACCAATATATGAGAATATGGAGGAAGACACAATTGATTATATTTATGCTCTTACTACAGGGAAACATGTTGATTACATAAATCCTACTGCAGATGGAATAGTTAGTTGGAGAAGTTTCCAGTCAATAGATGAAGACTCTGAAGTAGAATTCAATGATTGGAAGCAAGGATGATATGAGAAATTTTCAAGACGTCACACAACTTCAAATAATCAAGGTGTATTAGAATGTAAATAAAGGAGTATATAACATATGATGGTACCTTAGTTCTACACAACTTTCTCTTTGACATGGAGGGTAAGGTTGTGACAAAACATAGAACCTCAGCACTTGATGTAGCCTTGAAGTCTTCTACAGCTAGGTGGTGAGATATTCATAAATGAACTATGTGTTCTTGGAATGAAGTCAAGTGTGGTACACACCATCATTTTATTCCACTAACACAAGTACAACAATTGAGCCAACAATGGAAGAATAAGAGTCAATTGCTATTCATGGATATATATTATGGTTTGTTTGACCCAACTGAACACATTGTGCATTATTTAAAAGTATGGAAATATGCTCAATTTCCCTCTTATCTAAGGCTACATCAACTCTTCCATTCCCTGGGAAAAATTACAAGATCTTTCTACATACATGAGGATACAAGAAGACAAACAACATGTTGTAAGATACTAAAGAGTTAGTTCTGTCATGAATTAGAATTTTCTAGTAAGAATTATGAAATCACAGTTGTGCTACAACAAATCAAGAAGATTTTTTTAGTAATAAATTTAATCCTAATCATCCATTGACAGTCTTCCATGAGAATGAACACTTGCTTGGGTATATTTTGTACCCATCCTATGTAAGAATACCCATGGATTGTAGTAAAGTTGACAAGAACTCTGGATATCCTGAGGAGTTGGAGGATCTCAAACATTCAACCTTTCAGGAATCCATAGGAACATGAGAAGTTAAGGATACGATATTAGGTGATACCAACAACTCATACACTCATCCTCTAAAGTTAAAAAAAGTGAATATGGGAAGCAAAGAACATCCTAAGATGAAATCTATAAGAGACTGTTGGGATGAACAAACTATGATGTAGTTACAGGCTCTGTTATGGGAGTACGAGGATTTGTTTCCTAAA
This sequence comes from Picea engelmannii, assembly GCA_009831015.1. Taxonomy (NCBI): domain Eukaryota; kingdom Viridiplantae; phylum Streptophyta; class Pinopsida; order Pinales; family Pinaceae; genus Picea; species Picea engelmannii. The sequence goes on from ML785585.1 coordinate 395,037, forward strand.
AATTTTTAGAAATGAAAGGGATTAAGTGTGACCTAGGAGATATTAAGATAGAATTGAAGCCATACGCTGATCTAGTCAAACATAAACCATACTGCCCGAACTCGAGAGTCAAAGAGAAAGTTAAGAAGGAGATTGATAAAATGCTAGAAGGTGCATTGATTTTCCCTATGAATGGGGCTAAGTGGATTATTACTATTGTGATACAGAGTAAGAAAGGTATCTATGATATTATAAGAGTATATGTGGATTATAGGATTTTGAACTCATTTTGTGTACATGATCCTTTTTCTACCCCCTTTAGTGATGAATTCCTTGATCAAGTGGCTGGAAATAAAGCTTGTTCTTTTACAGATGGATTCTTAGGTTATCATTGAGTTTGAATTGCACAATAGGATAAGAGAAAGAATACTTTCACCATAGAGTGGGGTTCATTTTATTATAATGTCATTTCCTTTGAGCTAAAGAATGCTCTTTCTATTTTCTCCTAAATTGTAATTATTTCAGGATTTTATTCACAAGTTCCTTGAAGTGTATATGGACTACTGAATGGTATATAGTTTGATGAAGGAGAACATAGGTTTACTATGATTGATGTTCAACCATTTCAACAATATATATATCTTTCTAAACCTAAATAAGTGTATCTTTTTTGTGCCTTTCGGAAATCTAATGGGCCATATCGTATGCAGAGAAGGTGCTTTGGTTGATCCTACAAAGGTTGTTGTGATTCTTAATGTTAGCGCTAGAATTCAAATCAAGATTTCTATTGAGTTAAGCCTAGCACACCTTATTTAATTTTTTTTAAAGAAAATAGTTTTAGAGAGGTGGGGGGATCACACTCTTGATCTCAATGTAGCTTGATGAATGAGATATTAAAACTACTTCCCTATGTGCAACAGATAAGGTAAATAAAACCTCAGTTTGGGTAAAAAGAGACTATGAGATATGATTAAGTATAATTAATGGAACAAAAATGACAATCATCAAAGAGCATATGTTGTTTAATATACTTGACCACTAGAATAATAAACCTACATTCAGAAATTCATTATGAACAAGATTTAAAAGACTCAAAACACACATGTGGCAAAGATTGCACTGTACAAAACAGAGAAACCTTTTCATCACATACATACAGTCATATGAGGATATAATAGTAATGATATGTTCAAGATGAGGAAATAGAAGTGATAAACAAAGATGAGAGATACACACCAACCATCAACTTTATTAACAACTAAAATCTTTACATAGGTAGGATAGATCAAAATAGTCTTATAATTAGAACCTTTTAGCCAAAACAAGGATCCCCTCTATTATTTTTCTACTTCATCCAGTATATAGTGTTTTACATTGGTTACATGCATTTATAGTCAACCTGATAGTCAGGGACACATCAAAACTAATCCTTACAAGTGATCAGGGTGAATTTTTGTCTCTATTTACTAATATACAAAACAATAAGCAATTTACAAAAAAGATCATATAATTAAGGAAACAACCTTGCATAGAAAAATTTCTTTGGTTGACTTGCTTTCCACCTGGATGATTATGCTTCATCTTCCTCTTTATCCTTCCAAGATCTTCCTAATCTTCAATGATCCATTTGAATCAAGACTTTGACAACTCAACAATAATAATTGATCTGCAGAATCATCGTATCCCAAGATAGTGTTAAGCCCTAATATTGGCTCTTTACCGCTTAATTGGGGCATATTACATTAATAATGTTATTTAATGTATGTCGACTTTATTCCATTAGTTGTAATTATACCTCTTAGTCTCTTATATATACCAAGGAGACATTTTCATTTGGAATCATCTTGTACTTGAACATTTATGTGGGGTAAAAGGAGGTTGCCCCCTCGAAGAGTCTTATTATCTGAAATTCTCTCTTTTTCAAGCTGTTGATTACTTATTCTGAGGTTTTTCTATGCTATATTGATATTTGGTTCTTAACATATGGTATCAGAGCTCAAGGTCTTATGGTTTCACTGCTACATCTGAGACATCGTGGAATTTTCACTATAACTTTGTTTCTACAATGATTCAGAAGGAATGGATTGGAGGATATTTAGCAGATGGATCAAGGTACGTTGGGTTAAAATTTCAGCTCCTGAGGCCTTATACTTTCGGAGATACAACCTTTGTAAGATAGAGTTCTGTAATCATCCTGAATTGAGTCATTGTGGAATTTTCTCTATAAAAAAATTCTATAACATTTCAGACCCTAAAATCTGGAGGATATTCTCATAAATTAGTAAGGTATATATGATATAAATTTCAGCTTCTAGGTCATCTTGAATTTGTAGATACACCCTGTGGAAGATAGGGTATCAGACTAGTCCTATTGACTAGTCTCAAGCAGGTTTTCTGGGTAAAACAATCATAAATTCTTCCTAGAGTATCCAAATTGATTGAGATTAGTGTAATTGGATAGTGGACAGCCCGTAGTAGTTCTAGTACAAGTTTCATAATTTCATATCAATTATTTTGTGCGGGGCACGCTATACAAGTGAGATCTCTTGGAAAGGCCAAAAATCAACAAGTTGTGGGGAAGTTATTGTAAATTCCACTTGTCACATCCAATTTTTATCAGACCTGTGGCATTGAAGAGAAGAAATATCATAGACCTACAAAAAATAAAATTTCATACTCAGAAGGGCCGAAATTTTGGAGATACAATAAAAGAAATATTGTCTATCAGAACCACCTCAAAATCAAGGTTTAAAGTGATACTTGGCCAACATTCCACCAAAAAAGGGAACTTCTACACCAAAGAAGCCTCCAGACAATCCTACTTGGAATCTTGATGAAGGTGAAGAAATGCGTAGGGACATAAATGATTTACAAAAGAAGACAGTAACCAAATATGAACTACAAGATATGATGGATTCAATGGAAGCTAAGTTGGATACTGAGATGGATGGTTTAAAAGGGGAGATCATGGAAGGATTGAAAAATTTCCTAATAGAGAGGACACTTGAAAGTGAAAATGTATCCCATGAAATTCATGATGAGGACACAAGGAAGGTGAATCAAGAATGGATAAACTCCAAATTTGGCTTGAAGACCAACCACGTTCCTAAGATTGATATGAGTAAGTTTGATGCCAACGACCCAATCACATGGATACTTCAAATGGAGCAATTCTTTGATCTACATAATGTGCCACATACATAAAAGGTACAAATTGTTTCTTTATATTTAGAACCCAATCAATTTGTATGGTATCAATGGCTTTGTTCTTGCAAATCACTTGTCACTTGGACAATTTTCATGGAAGAAATGATAGAACACTATGAGGATACGAGGAGCAATACCTTCTTTAGCCAATTGATAAATCTCAAGCAAAAGGGTTCAGTTACCAAGTACATTGAGAACTTCCAAAGATTGAATATAAAGGTAACAGATATTCCAGATGAGCACTTGATTGATGTATTCATAGGAACTTTAAAGGATAACATTCAACATGAGGTTCGCCTTTGGGAAGCCAAATCATTGGAGAATGCATTTAAGGTGGCAAGAAATGTTGAAAGGAAAAATATGGCTATGGCTACTAGAAGGACCAATCCTAACATCTATAGAGAGAATAATGCTCCTTCTTCTAAAACACCTCAACCTACAAGGTTGACACCTCAACAATTAGAGGAAAGAAAAGAAAAAGGTTTATGATTTAATTGTGAAAAAAAGTACAGTAAGGGACATAATTTTGGTGAGAAGAAATTATTCTACATAGATTGTGAAGAGGAAGAAGAATAAGAACAAGAACCATCTCAAAATGAAAATGTAGAAGCAATTTTGTTTGAAGAGTTAACTCCCACAATATCATGTAATGCATTGGCTGGAATTAGCACTCCTCAAACCCTCAAGATCTAAGGATACATAAAAAAGAAAAAGGTAATAGTCCTAAATGATTCTGGTAGTACTCATAATTTCATTCACTATAAATTAGCCAAAGCTCTCAATTTCTTTGTATATCCAGTGCCAAAGTTTCAAGTAATGATTACAGATGGAGGAACTATCAATTGCTCAGGAAAATGCAATAAGATCAATCTTACTATGGGGTAATATGTAATAAATAGTCCAATGATTTCTATACCCATGGGTGGTGTTGATGTTGTACTAGGAATCCAATGGTTACAATCATTAGGAACAGTGGATTTTAATTTTCAAGAACTTTTCATGAAATTTTCATTGGAAGGAAAATAAATTGAGTTAAGAGGTATCACAGGGAAACCTGGTAAGGTGATAAGCTCTAATGGAATGACAAAATTATTTAAAAAGGGGCATCAAGGCATTATTGCACAACTATGCTCACTAGATGTTCAAACATCTAAGCCATCTATTCCTCAAGATATCCAAGGGATCATTGATAAGAATTCCAAAGTATTTGAAGATATTCCCAAAGTTCTTCCACCCACTCAAAATAATGATCATGAAATTCACCTAATTCCTGGGAGTGTTCCTCCTAACATCAGGCCATGTAGATACCCTTATGCCCAGAAGAGTGAAATTGAGCGCATGGTTAAAGAAATGTTAGAGGCTGGCATTATTAGACCTAGCCAAAGTTCTTACTCTGCACCAGTGGTAATGGTATTCAAGAAAGATAGCTCATGGCGTATGTGTCC